>JBBBDQ010001406.1:2705000-2745000 GCA_037127315.1 Ascarosepion bandense | reverse complement strand
ATTGTTCATTCTACTACTCGGACCTGGTGTTTTCAAGCGGTCACTCATCTAGGTGCTGCTCAGTCTCGGTTTTGTTTTACTTCGGTGATCATAAAAGAACCGGTTATATGACATAATATGACACGGAGAATGAAGTTAAGAAAAGGAAAATTATTAGGAAACAAAGAAATGATGTAATATTTGCTAAAAATGTACGAAAAAATCAGAAAAAAGGATTATGGAGATTTTTTTCTAACTGAAGATTACATTTGAAAAAATAATTAGAAAGAAGGATTTTAAAAAAAAATTGAAACCAAAAAAAATTAAGAGAAGAATAAAGAAATCAGAACAAAATGAATTGATAAATACTCAAAGAAAATTGAAAAGAAAATTGAAAAAGAAATTGAAAAAATATGAAACAAACAGAAATAAAAAAAATTAACGAAACTTGATAAATAATGAAAAAAGGAAAGATCGTTTTAGAAAGAAATTGAATAAGAAAATTTAGAAAAAATAGTGAATTCAAAAGGATGAAATAACCTCGGAAAAGAATGAACAGATGTAAAAATAATTTTTAAAAAATAATTAGAAAGAGGAAAATGGACAATTTACTGAAAGCAAAATAACGCGATTGCAATGAAAAAGAAGAAAATAATGTCAAAAATGAAATATTGAGAAAGAGTGTTAATTGAAACAAATGATAGAAAAACATTTAAAAATAAAATGAACAGAAACATAACGGGAGTTGAAAAAGGAAAATCGAAACAGCAGAAAATAACTAAACCCCAAGAAAGGATCAGAAAGAGAGAGAGAGAGAGAGAGAGAGAGAGAGAAAAGGAACAAAAAAGAGAAAAATAATAAAATAATATATAGATATATAGAAAAACATGAACATGGCAGGCAAAAAGTAATGACAAAAATTATTCAATTCAAAAGAGAGCAAAATGAAGTGCCTTTATCTTGAGACGAAAACCCGAATAAAGCAAGCAAAGAATTCAAATTCAACGGCAAAGAATTGGAAAGGGAATCGACGGGGGTAAAAATCAAGCTGATCCGAGAAAAGATTTAAAGAATGAAAGCTAGCCATGTGAAAAAAAAATATCATAAATCGAATTTTAAGCGCATATAATTGAAAGAGAGGATTGGACGAGATAATCACTGCATACTCGAAATAAAAATCCAGAAAAAAAAAGGCTTAAGCTCCCTGGCTTGAGTCGTGGTGGGAAATATGGATTAATAAGGGTGTAGAGTTGTTCTGAGAGACACGAATCAATTTAATGTCTTACTGAAAGGATAAAAACACACTACGTTACCAAAGGTCTGCGAGATAAACAAGCCGTACATCAGGGCTTTTTTTATTCCGTCCGTGCATGGAATACTGCTGTCATATATGGGCAGTCGCCCCCGCTGTTCATCTCAGTGTTCTCGATAAGCTCCAAATGAGAATCTGTAATGTGATAGGTCCCTACTTGTAGCTCGACTCCAGCCACTTTCTCACTGATGGGAATTCTTTCTAATTAGTTCTTCAAATGTTATCATTTTTAAAAAAAATCTTCATAATCCTTTTTCTGATATCTTTTTCGTGCATTTTTTTAGCAAATATTACATCATTTCTTTGTGTCCTAATGTTATGAGGAAACACACCTATTCCTGAGATAATGGACTCTCCCTCCTATATTAATAAGAGCTAGTAGGAAGTGCTTGATAAGTTCTTGGGAATTTAATAGGAGTTCTTTAGACGTCTGTAAGAGTTCAGAAGAACTACTAGGCAGTTGATATTAGTCGGCAGTTAGTCGAATACTAAGGAGTCAGTTTTCAGTGGAAGATTACCAAGTTCCTTACGTTTTGGGTACGTTAAGTCGATTAGCAACCGACATAGCACGATTATAACCTTTAATGTGAAGACTATTCCACAACATCTAATAACTTTCCTTTTTTTACTTCATTCTCCGTGTCATATTATGTCATATAACCGGTTCTTTTATGCACCTAGATGAGTGGCCGCTTGGAAATACCAGGTCCGAGTAGTAGAATGAATAATAGTACGGAATTGATAATAAGGGAGCTGAGTTCTATTTCCTATTGGGTTCGTTGCTGTTCGTGTCAGTTTTCTCGACAGGCTCCAAAGGAGAATCTGTAATCCCGCCTTGGCAGCTCGATTCCAGCCACTTTTTTACCGGCGAAATATAGCTTCCCTTTTGTGTATTCTATAAATATTTTCATGGCTTCTGCTCCGACAAACTTATGTCATTGGTGCGCTGGCCACAGTTGTTTATTCGTGCAACCAGACTGGCAACTTGGTCCTACCCATTCACAGATAGATCAACCAAATGCAGTCGACAATTCTAATCGACAAGCTTTTTTTCTCGCACTTCCCGCCTGTGGAACTCGCTTCCATATTCTTGCTTTCTTGACGGCTACAACCTCAAGGAATTTAAATGCAATGTCAATACCCATCTCTTATCCACTTGACTCCAGTTCTTTCTACATCACCCTGCATATATTTTTCTTTTCTCTCTACCTTTGCAACTGTCATCACACCTGTATTCCCACCCTTCTCTTGCTCCTTTCTAACTAGTTTGTCTTTCTCTTTACTTTGCTCCTATCTAATCTTTTTACTTTTATGTAACCCCCCCTGCACATCAGTGGCGTTACCGCCTTGTCTGGGGTGGTACGATTATTAAAAAAAAATTAAGAAATAGATATTTGTGAAAATTGAAATGATGCTCTTTTTGAATAATATAAACGCAGTCAACTAGCGAATTCTCCAGAAGATGAAGAAAAAAAAAGATTTAGAGTCAGAAAGAGGAGATATATTGGTAATTCTTCTTCTTTTATGTACCTTGTCCTTTCAGGACGTTGACGATCGTGGCCTTCTACGTCTCCCTATTCCTGGTGGCTCTTAGCACGCTTTATCCTGTAACATCACGCAGCCCCCGTTCCTGTCATCCACTTGCTGAGGCCTTATAAATATGTTACCCGCTGCTTTTCTCTGTCTATTTTTCCCTCTATCTGGCCTATTAGCATCAGGTTCTCTAAGCCCTCCTTCCTCAATGCATTTCCCAGGGACTTTAGTTGTCTCTTCCTGATGCTCAATATTAATTTCCCTTTCGTTTCCATCATTTTAAAAAACCTCGTCATTGCTCATATGCTCCGTCCACGATATCCGCGGCATCCTTCTGTAGAACCACATTTCATCTTTGTTAATATTATTCAACATTCGCTGCCATATTGAAGAATTGACATTACATAGCAATCAAGTACTCTCTTCTTTGTTTCAGTGAAAGTTTCGTGTGTCTTAATACTTTATTCAGCCTCTGGAACGCGTCTTTCGCCATGCCAATCAATACTATTAATAATTTTCACTTCTTAAGCCTTTGATCAGTAATATAGATTTATCCTTTGTTTATTGTTTAAGATTAGGTTTCCTGTTGCTTGTAAAGTCTTTACATGCTGTCTCACCCCCAGCATTTACTGTTGAGATCAGCGATTCTCAAACTGGGGGAAATTTTCCCCTGGGGGTATATTTGAAGCTATTAGTGGGGGAAATAATTACACTATCTACTAAATAAAAACTCTCGGATTTTCTCATTTCAGAAAGAGCGAGAGAGAGAGAGAGAGAGAGAACCCAATCTGTTCTGTTGTTTGACTCATAGCTAGAGGGGAAAGGGGAAAGATGTATTATATTATTAAGTAGTAATTTGTGGGGGATCAGTTTATTACTTGAAAACAATATAAAACTGATCCCCCATTTTATGCCCAAAAGAAGAATTAATCATGTTTTCAAATATTATATTCAGTCACTCAGTTAAGTGCCATACGTGATACACGCTTTGGGTGATCATGTCTCAAAAATCAACATGACTGACTGGGAAAAACATTATCCCACATTAGGTTGGCATTGCTTTCTGCGGTAGACCTGTTGCCAGCCAATTCTATAGAACCCAATCTGTCCTGGACACATAAGAGATAGATTATATTACATTATTACATTAAGTATTAGTGGGGGATCAGTTTATTACTTCTTAACACTAGAAAACTGACCCCCCACTTTATGCCAAGTACAAATTTTAATTATATTTCCAACTATTATATTTAGTTAGTCAGTTAAGTGCCATACGTGATACACACTTGGGTGATCATGTCTCGAAAGACACATGACTGACTGGGCAGAATATTATCACATAGTAGGTTGCAGTTACTTTCTGCAGTAGGTTGGTTGCCAGCCAAGGCTATAGAACCCAATCTGTCCTGTTGTTTGACTCATAGCTAGAGGGAGAAGAGAGAGAGAAGGAAAGAGAGAGAGGGCGCCTGTTGTAGATGGTCAGTTCACGTTCAAACATGAGCTCCGAAGGGAGGTCCGGGGGTGGTACGGGAAGATTTCTGGGTTAAAATGCGTGGAGCATACCCACAACTGAGCAACAACGTATTAAAAACCCTCATTCTGTTTTCCACAACCTACATTTGTGAGTCAGGATTTTCTACTTTACTCACAATCAAGCCCAAAGTAAGAAACCGACTGGAGGTGGAATGTGACATACGTTGCGCGCTTGCCAAAACTAACCCCGATATTGATAGACTGGTGCACAAGAAGCAGCATCACCCTTCTCACTAATTTAACTCTGAAGTAGAAGAGCAAACATATGGCTATGCTTAGTTGTTACTAACTGCTCTCTATCCACTTTACTCTGTAACTATAAGTTTATCAGTATATTTGGACATTTGAAAAATTAATTAGTAAATAGTCTGTGTGTTTTAACTGCTCTTTCTCTCATACACATGAAGGGGAAAATATGGATGATTGAACTGGTTGTAGGGGGAAATGACAGAAAAAGTTTGGGAACCACAGCTTTAGGTGCATTGTCGCCTTTCTTGAAGGAAATTGGTTTAAAAAATGATGAGTCCCTCAGTTTATCCCTCAGTAACCTGCCAGTTACTGAGGAACAAGAGTTTAGTCTACATCGGCCTTGGCAATTGGACGTCTTATTGAATAAAGAAAATGTACCTCTCGGTATAGTTTCAAATTTGCATTATAATTATCATGCAGAATCTGTTTTAAACGACGCGTGCTTAACCACTAGGCTAAATGAAACCCCACAGCAAAGCAATGCTCATCTTTCCTTTTCGTTTTTTGTTTCGAAGTGTGTAACTGCTAAAATATTTGTCGTTCTTGAAATGTAGCCAAAGTCATTTTTAAGCAAGTAATTATTTTATAATCTTGTTATATTCAGAATCCTATTTCAGACTAAATCTGATCAGCCATTGATGGGTATTATTATTATTATTATTATTATTATTATTATTGTGTAATTTGTATTATAAACAAAAGTGCGGTGAAAAAATTGAAGGCGCATTCGAAGATTCAGTCAGTCAGTTGAGTGCTATACGTGATACACGCTTGGGTGATCATGTCTCGAAAGAAACATGACTGACTGGGTGGAATATTATCATGCAACATGTTGTCGTGACATTTTGCAGTAGACTGGTTGCTAGCCAAAGCTATAGAACCTAATCTGTCCTGTTGTTTGACTCATAGCTAAAAGGGGAAGAGATTTATTATATTATTAAGTAGTGACTAGTGGGGGATCAGTTTAGTACTTGATGACAATATAAAACTGATCCCCCAATTTATGCTCACTAAAAGCCTTAATCATGTTTTCAACTATTATATTTAGTCAGTCAGTTGAGTGCCATACATGATACACGTATGGGCGATCATGTCTCGAAAGAGACATGACTGACTGGGCAGATAATTATCACGTAGTAGATATAGAACCTAATCTGTCCTGTTGTTTGACTCATAGCTAAAAGGGGAAGAGATTTATTATATTATTAAGTAGTGACTAGTGGGGGTTCAGTTTAGTACTTGATGACAATATAAAACTGATCCCCCAATTTATGCTCAGTAAAAGCCTTAATCATGTTTTCAACTATTATATTTAGTCAGTCAGTTGAGTGGGCCATACGTGATACACGTATGGGCGATCATGTCTCGAAAGAGACATGACTGACTGGGCAGATAATTATCACGTAGTAGATATAGAACCTAATCTGTCCTGTTGTTTGACTCATAGCTAAAAGGGGAAGGGATTTATTATATTATTAAGTAGTGACTAGTGGGGGATCAGTTTAGTACTTGATGACAGTATAAAACTGATCCCTCAATTTATGCACACTAAAAGCCTTAATCATGTTTTAAACTATTATATTTAGTCAGTCAGTTGAGGGCCATACGTGATACACGTATGGGCGATCATGTCTCGAAAGAGACATGACTGACTGGGCAGATAATTATCACGTAGTAGGTTGCCGTTCCTTTCTCCAGTAGACTGGTTGCCAGCCAAGTCTATTGAACACAATCTGTCTTGTTATTTAACCCATAACTGGAAGAATGAGATGAGTAATACATTTCCTAAGGGTATTTGCGCGTAAGTGAATGCAAGGAATTCAACTGGAATGCGAACTCGCTTCTCCTATTTGTCGTTTCTAGCCGGTATCTACTGCACCACAACGCATATCTATAATCTCATGATAATTGTTGAACTTTTCGTATGATAACTAGACATTATGAATTTAAGCGCTGTACTAGATTGGGGAACCGAGTTCGAATTCCAGTTGAATTCCTCGCATTCACTTACGCGCAAATACCCTTGGGAAAGGTATTAATCCGTCTCTTCCTTCCAGTTATGGGTTAAATAACAGGACAGATTGGGTTCTATAGCCTTGGTCGGCAACCAGTCTACCGCAGAAAGCAATGGCAACCTACTGCGGGATAATGTTCTGCCCAGTCAGTCATGTCTCTTTGGAGAGATGATCGCCCAAAGTGTGTATCGCGCATGGTACTTAACTGAACTGACTAGATTGGCAAAAGATCTCACCAGTTTACAGTTGAATTGGAAAGATACAACCGTAAGTTTTATGGTAACGCTTTCTTCCTTCATACTTCTCGCCTGTGGAAGTCACTTCTGGTTCCATTCTTTCCAGACAACTTTGAAATTTTAATCCTTATCTACTGCCTACTTGATACCTTTTCTTTTATTGTTCCCACTCCTTTATAATGATTCCCTTTTTCTTTCTTATTTTTTAATACTCAGTATCATCTTATGGCTGAGTGGCTTTATTGCCTTGCAGAAGGGGTGATATGATTCTGCATAAATCTTACAATGTTTTTTGTCATGCGCCCCAGCGAAAAAAACTGTTTTAAATTTGAATTTATGCGAGGTTTTCTTCTCAAATATTACTCGATCTGTCAGACAAATAGTTTGAAATTTAATCCAATTACGCATGCATTCATATATACGTTCACCCATTCGCTTTACCAACGCCCTAACTTTACCAACGCCCTAACTTTAGCATTTTCTATAAATATATTCAAGGTAGGAGAGTTTTGTTATTTGCTTGAAGCATTGTGTATATAAGATGTATGGGTAGATATTTGAAGGCTACACAATGCGTTTAGTAAAGTAAAGGACGGTAAAGAAGGCGTTGGGTATTACCTATTTATCATTCATTATATTTCGAGATCAGACTCTCATGTTCAGAATGACAGGAGAGCTGCATTTTCGAATACAAAAATGCTAAACCCTGGCACCAGCCAACGCGCACATATTAAACCATAAATTATAGCAGACAGATATATCATCAAATCGTAAAACGGCGCCCACTATCACTTTAACAAATATGCGAAAAAGCCAAATTCTACTATCGCGCACACTTATATAATCTATAAACACACACACATACATGCACTAACATACTTACAGGTACACACACACATTACAGTTAACGACAGCAGTAGCAGCGAAAGAGGACCATTCGTTTAAATGCACGGTCCACCAGCGGACGTAAAATCAAGCTCTCCTATCATTCTGAAGATGAGATTCTGTTCTTGAAACATTAATGAATAATAAATAGATAACACCAAACACTTTCTTTATCTTCATTTATTTTATTAAACGGATTATGATAGATTTCAAATAGCTACCCATACATATTCATGGTAATATTTATGATCAGCTTTCCTCTTTAAGTATCTCTACTTTACAAATTTAATCGCTTTACTAGATTGGCATTTAGGTCCCATCATTTCGCAGTTAAAATTGCTGCATCTAACAGTAAGTTCTGTGCTAGCATTCTTCTTGTGCATTTCACTTTTCGAACTCTTTTGTAGTTTCTTTTTTCCAGTCTATTTTAATCTTCGTATATTTAATTGGGATGTGCGTCCGAGTTCGAATTCCAGCTGAATTCCTTGCATTCACTTACGCGCAAATACCCTTAGGAAAGGTATTAATACGTCTCTTCTCTCCAGTTAAATAACAGGACAAATTGGGTTCTGTAGCCTTGGCTAGCAACCAGTCTACCGCAGAAAGAAATAGCAACCTACTGCGGGATAATCTTCTGCCCAGTCAGTCATGTCTCTTTCGAGACATAAATCGCCCAATCGTATATCACGTATGGCACATAACTGACTGATATTTAATTGTGAATCGCTATCTTAGGCTCATAAGAAAATGACTGAGGCCGAGATGCTAGGTCAGATACGATAACATTGCTGATTCTTATTTAAATTTTGTTAAGAAAACTTTTAGCATGACAGTGATTTAACTTTCCGGTCCTCGCAATTGATTCAATATAATTGTTCCACATCCTGAAAACCTTTGCCCGGGAAGTCGCATTGAGACTTTCGCCTGAAGGTTAACATCAGACGAAAGTTAAAAGAGCAAACGAATCTTTAAGAGGAATATAATTGATCAGATTCGATTTAGATGCATTAAAATAAACAAGTCATTTCTTTACCTTGTTAATAACAGATTAAATATCATTTTTGTGACATCAGCTGTCAAATATCTATCCATCTTTACGTATTTAGTACTTTTTCGTCCCTTACCGTATAAGTTCTAAATGTAATTAGCAATATACAATTTATTAATAGATAATAGATATCTCTTTTTGAACTATTCTTACTGGAAGCGGTTCTATCTGAGTGTCGTAGACACAAAGAATAAACAATATTACCCAAGGTTGGAAAATACTAGCATCATAGACCAGCGTTGCCCGTGTTACCCAGGACATTTTTTAATTAGATGATTAATGCAGCGTGTTGAGATTTCCGAGCGCTTGTAGTTGCCGCCTCAATTTAAAACTCAGTTATATAAAAAAATAATTATATAATTTTTTTTTTAAATTCTTAAAAATTCCATTAAAAAAATCTATTTTCTTTTGTTTTGCGTAAACGTGAGTTGATGTTTTGTGTAACATTGTAAACAACATTGCGTTTGTTTTGTTTCAAAATTACGGGAAAAAAATTTCACTTTTTTGGTGACTAAATGAGTTGCAGAAATTTTCGAAGTATATTTAAAAATATAGACATTTCATTTTAGAGGAAAAATTAACATTAATGCATCACGAATTACAGACAGTTGATTTACTGCATGAAATATTAAGCAAAAAAAAAGCTTTATTTTTTTAAATTTTATTTTCTGAAGTATGAAATATTAAATCTGAAAATAAAAAAAAAGACTGAAATAACTAAATTAACCATTGTCACTTATTTTTACATATTTTGTTTTTGTTTGAAAAAACACTTTTTTTTTTTAAATAGTTCTTTTGTTTCAAAATTATGGGGAAAAATATTCACATTTTTTTGTTGATCAAATAAATTTTTAAAACGGCGGAATAAAAATCAAATATAAAGGCTCATTTTCTTTTTAATCGCGTTTGACACGTGTGATTTGATTTTTGTGACGTAATCTAGCAACCATCTTAGATCTTAGATGTTTTACGGAGCAAATGTAAACAATCGGCTCTATTGGCCAAAAAGTGCGAAAGGAAAAATTGCTGAACTTAAACTCAAAAAGTATGTGTCGACCTGGCTTCCCTGTAGATATGTGTCCCTAGAAAGTTTGAATGGCGAAGCTTAGAAATGTAGGGGTGCCTAGGGGACAGTCACACAAAGACTCACAGATTGCCTTATATATATATATATATATATATATATATATATATATATATATCAGTTTTATAAAACAAAAAATTATGCGTACGTTCAACTTAGAATATGTTTATGCAATAAGACTGCGTATAAAGTCCTGAATAGATTCTTTTAACTGGTAGGAAAACTATCTTTTTTAATTTTTTTAAAATCATTTCACTCTATGCAATGCGGTACCGCCACTGATGTGCAGGGGGCTACATAAGTGAGTTAAAATTTTAGACAGGAGGTGAGTGAAGAGAAAGACGAATCAGCTACACGGAGTAAAAGAGAAAGGGAAAGAAGAGAATCATCACAGGAGTGAAGAGAGTTGCGAAGTTAGAGAGAAAAGAAAAGAACAAGATATACGGGGTGATGTAGAAAGAACTGGAGTCGAGTGGATATGAGATGGGTATTGACATTGCATTTACATCCCTAGAGGTTATAGCCGTCAGGAAAGCAAGAATATGGAAGGGAGTTCCACAGGCGGGAAGAGCGTGCAAAGAAGCTATAGGAGTAGAAGTATCGGCTGTATTTGGTTGATCTAAATGTAACTGGATGGGACCTTATTGCCGGTTTCGTTGCCCGAGTACTTTCTTGTGGTGGGGGCACCAGTGACTTAAATTCGTCGGCGCAGAAACCATGAAAATATTTGTAGAATAGACAGACAAAAGCCAAATCTCGCCTGTGAGAAAGTGACTGGTGTCGAGGTGCCAAGTCGAGACCTATCACATTACAGATTCTCCTTTGGAGCCTGTCGAGAACACTTAGACGAACAGGAAGGGCGCCTGACCAGATATGACAGCAGTATTCTGTGTACGGACGTATGGTTGATTTGTATATGTACAAGATAGATTCAGGCGGAAAAAAATTCCTGTCCGACACAGTGACCCAACTTTTCTAGCAATGGATTTAGCTATTGACTCAATGTAATGATTCCACTTGAGGTCAGAAGAAAGGGTAAGGCCGAAGAGGCGCAGTATATCGCTTTCAGGGAGACTCGCTTGGTTCATGCTTATGAGGAGACAGGAGAGGTTGCCTTGTGAGGATGAATCAGAGTAGGATGATTTTATACAATGAAGATGGTACAACAGAACAGAATTCCAAAGAATTATGAACTGTAATCTTTCATAACATTCTTTCTTTACTAAATTCTATGATTTGCTCACCGAAGCTAACAAACACACTCACACACAAACACACACACACACACACACGCACTCATACATACATACATATATATATATATATATATATATATATATATATATATATATATATATATATGAATTGAATGTGTGGGTTAGTTCAAAGACTTTTTGTGATCAGGCTTGCATGTTTTAGATGCGATTATACTTAAAGCCTTAATATAAAAAAAATTGAAAGAAAAACTCGGAGCTTAGATTCGAATTTACAAAAGTTTTAAGTCAAATGTTTAGTGTATATAAAAAAGACTTATTTTCTTTAAAACCTTCTTCAAATACGCTTACACCTACACGCATTTGCCGAATTACAAGCCGTGCCATTGATGTCAAACATTTGCAGGAAGTCATGTATACAGAATGTGCTAAATGGTCATAGACTTAACAAAACAGGACTGCTGACATGAGTTCGAATCACACTCGAGGCTATTATTTATTACTTTATGCAAAGCAGCATTCGTTTGACATGGAATCTGAATTTCAATTATAAACTGTTCCTTGGCATAACGGCAAACTGTATCAGGCAGCAAAGATGGGGCATGGAACCAATTCTTAATTGCTTTTGTTCTCAGGTACACCCTGATCTGGTGTGGTAGCACCTATTAGGGTTCCAGCTATGGGCAAATAGTTAACCCTCAAACTGGGGCAAACACTATGAATGTATATAGAAATGTATACATAAATATAGACTTTTATAGGAAAATAACCATTTTTAAATTGAAAAATATTACCAACAATATATTTTGGAAAAAAAATGTTATAACCATAATAGATTTTTGAAGGAAAAAATATTCTCAGCAAAACATTTTTAGATACAAAACTAGAAGATATTTTCAGTTTTCTAAAATAAAAAAATAATAAAAGCAAAAGATTTCATTAAAATCCTGACTAAATCAATCTGATACAGCCGCACAATCTTCGGCCATTATCCATTTGCCTGGACGTATGTAAAAATCATATCTGCTATCACAGTATATGAATACCCGGTCATTGTTAAACGGATCCCTTCTCAGCTATCCCAGTAAAACACATGTTGAAAACAGACTAGCCAAATATTTACACAAATGACAAAGGTAACCTAGTTTACACGGACACACAGCATCAGCTACGAAAATCTTTCTTTAAACTTAATTCAAAAATTAGCAAGACTTACATTTCTTGTAAAAGGGATGTACGGATATATGTTTATATGGACCTTTGACCTTGTTTTGGTGTTAGGAACCCGTCCCAAATTTATTCAAAATATTTTGATACAGCCCGTATGTATGTGTGTGTGTGTGTGTGTGTGTGTGTGTGTGTGTGTGTGTGTAAGGATATGTATTTTCCTGTATTGTTCTGTCTCTATAAATAGAACTATTATGAGGCACCGATATACATTTCATGCTATGTCACATCAGACTATTACACAAGCTGGGTTCATCAAGGTGTTGAACTGGAGTCATTCCCAGACACCCGGATTAAAAACTTGTATCCGTTTTCTCTTATTATTCAAAATAGGAAAGGATTCGTACCAAACTGTTTATACTGTTATGTGTTATAAGTTGTAACAAAAGAAAAGAATGATTGACTAAAACACAGAGATAAATCACAGACAAATATTTAATTTGCAAAAACACAAAATAAAAATATATTACGAATATAAAATGTTTTTGCATTCAAATAGAAAACATAGAGTTTACTACTGGCAGAGTGACGGTTAAGTGTTTCGAAGGGGAAGGAAGGTGTCAAGAGTCTTTACCCAGTTAATCTAGCAAAGTAGTTTAAATGCTATACTTTATGGGAAACCTTAAATGTGTATATTAAAAAGAATAATTATTAGTTTGGTCAATGAAAGAGTTAAAAAATTCTATTTACCCATTTAGTTCCATGAGGTTCTCGTTCAAGTTTTATTTTGTCCGCAACATTTCGTAGAGATGTTTTCTACTAAATATACAAATCCTGAATCGGGCAGGAGTTGATAATGTCAGCAAATACTTTTAACAACATTATTTATTCTTGTATATGATACAAAAAATGTGGCACAAGGCCGAATACGGGGATGGGGAAGGCTGGTCTTCAACTGTCCTAATTTAACTTAGCTATTCACTTTCGTTGACCCTGACACACTTACAATAAACCTTACACCATAACACCACATTTTTACTTACCAATCTTACCACGTCCACCATAATGCCTCAGATTCTCTATGTAGTCCTACTTAACTCCCATATGTATAATTTTCAGTGGAGGGCATGGGCAGAAAATAACAACATTTAAAATTCCCCAATGATTTTATACAATGAATATCCGATATTTACAAGAAACTAAATAAAATTGTAATTAGTAATAGTAATAAAATTAATTAGTAATAATTAGTAATAATTAGTAATTAGTAATAAAAGCCCCCCACTACTTTAATATTGTGACAGCAAAATCACTTCCCCGGACGAAATATAATGCGTGGCTTTAGAAATATAATAATACCACTTATCCGATCAGCAATCACTCACACAATCACTCACACATTTAAACACCATAACAAAAACGAAAAGCACACTTGAAAAATAACGAAAGACGCCACGCATCCACCGGAGAACTAACATTGTTAAACACCTAAAGTGGGAAGGGGTGGGGATTAAACTAAAAGAAAAGTGGGGCCAAAAAGAAAAAGGGGGCCAGTGAGCAATCATAACCTAGCTAAGTTAACTTTAAAGAGGAAAACAGAAAATCAAATACTTCCTACTCTAAACTAACAGGGAAGGGGTGTACAAGTTCCGCCCAGCACACCCAATATCCTGATGCCTAACCAGCATCAAACAACCACTCCAGGTCAGCACCTTCCACTCGACAAATCCTTTTAGCAACTAACTACCCTCATCCTGAAACGTATTTTTATAGAGGCTAAAAACTAATTTGCATATTTCTCGAAAGATTTCAAATTATCTAGATTTTTCTCGAACATTCTAGGATCATCCAAAGGTTCTATTTCTAATTTTCCTATTTTAGAACTACTTTATGAATTAAAACCTTTTTGTAATAGCAAGTAGGACTCAAATGAATCCCTTACTATAAATTTAACCTCTGTAGATTTTATTAATATAAATTTTTTATATATAAATGCATCCTCGTAACAATACTATAATTTATATATGGTAAACACTCATGAGAGAATTTGGGGGGACATTCATATATCGCAAACGAGAAATGAAATGTTAACCTCTATTAAAACTAATGCGTTGCCACCGAATCAACCAGAGTGACTTTCAGATATCGTACCAGCTCGGGCTAATTTTTTCTACTGACGTAAAGTGAAACGATTGGATTAAATCAATTGCTTGGTCACTTTTCCACCACCGTAACATGGCTTCGCTTTTCTATTCATATTTTCAGGGTAATTGTTCTAATGAACTTCACACTATGGTCAGTTAGTTAAGTGCCATGCGTGATACAAGCTTAGGTGATCATGTCTCGAAAGAGAGATGATTGAAAGAGCAGAAGGTTTTCCCGTAGTGGGTTGCCATTAAGTTTTGTGGTAGACCGGTTTCCAACGAAGGCTATAAAATACAAGCTGTTCTACTGTTTAGCCGATAGCAAAAGGAAAGAGGCGGATTAATACCTTTCCCATAGGTATTTGCACGTAAATCGAATTCAGGAACTATAGTTGCTAGACTTTAAATATATTGCTGAAAGGTTTTCATTACCAAGCAGTTGAATTGGATAGATATAACGGAGGTTAATATTTATTTATTCTCTCATACTTTTCCCGTGTGGAATTCTTTAACCCTCTTGCGTCTTAGTGGCTACATTGCCTTGCTTGTGGGGAAATTATTTTTTAAATAATCAGTTCAATAATTCTAAATTAAAAAAAGTAAGTCTCTTGTTATTTTGTAGCCATACCACTTGTATGCACAGAAGAAAAACTGTGTATTTACATGGGCCATAATTACTTTCTTTTATAGATTTCAAAAATGCAATAATAATATATATATATATGTCTTTATTTACTCAATCTTTGTTTCTCTGCCCCTAACCAAGAATTAAATTTGTTTCTTAAACCTTCTCATGTCTTCTAAATGTGTTTTTAAGTACACCTACGCTTTCCGTTTTGCCAGACATTTAATTGCATATTCCATTTGAATCGATGACAGAACCTGTATCAGAACCCACAGAAACTCCTTTTCCGTTCTTCAAATTCCAGTTTCATTTATATCCAACAGCTCGTCAACAATAGTCCGAATTGGCAGCCTCTACCGACTTGGAGACAGCTTAGTGCAGAGTGTTGGGCTAATGTTGATCCATTTCCGGTTCGTCTGCACACGTTCCTGTTCCACCGGAAATCGAAGCTTTAACCGCCATGATAAGACGCACACAAAACGAGGTAATAGACGCAAAGATCGAATTCGCTCTGAGAGGTTGATTGTCGAGAGAAGGCCGGACCTTTGTCATGACATCGGATCAATAGTCAATGAGAAACGTGGATCAATAAACGCCGTTACTGAAGTATTGACCCCTGTTTGAAATGACGAAACTTTATTCGGCCGCTCAAAATTAGATACAAACATTCTCAACATTGATAAAATATTCACACACATCTTTTCTTTGTGTCGTATTACTTCAGGACGTGAAAGGTTATGGCTTACTGCAACTTGCTGAAAATGAATTTGAGTTTTGCTTAGCAGCATATCAACCTCTGTGGGTTATTTAATGCCAAAAAGCTAGGGTTTTAAGGTATTTTTATAATGTTCGGTTATAGTGAAAAAGTTGATTTAGTCAGATTTTGATGAGAAATTTATTCTTTTTACTTTTATTTTAGAAAACTGCAGATGTCTTCTAGTTTTGCATTCATGGCAATAATTTTTTTCCTTCAATAATGTGTTATGGTAATAATCTTTCCATCAGAAATGTGTAGTTAGTAATATTTTTTTCTTTCAAAAATGTATATTTTTTCTATAAATGTCTATTTTTATGTATAGATTTCTATAAAAGTGTATTTTTATACTTTCATAGTGTTTTGACCCCAGTTTGGGGGTTAACTATTTACCCATAGCGGGGACCTTAATAGGTGCTACCACCCTAGGTCAGAGTAGACATGAGAACAACAGCAATTAAAAGGTGGTTCCATGCTCCTCACAACCTTTTTAATCAGAGGTGTTGCTGCCGGATGCAGTTAACCGTCATACCCAGGACCACTTGCTGAAGAGTTTAATCTTATCTTTTATAAAAATATATACTAATCATACAACTGGGTACACCTCTAAAGCCCAGAATTGCCAGAAATTGACAGCTTTTGTCTAACAGCTCGCAGAGCGGAGGAAAAGTGAGAGGATTTAGTACCTTGCATATCAAATTAATGACGTAGCATTACCACTGACATGAGGTGAATTTTGGTGAATCCTCGTTGGATTTTGCAAGATCTTGTTTGGTAAAAAATACAGTTTGATAATTGTTATTGAATCACGGAAATTTGAATGGATTATAACGGTTGGATATAAATTTCAGCATTAAATAATCCGTACAAGAAGCTATGCCGCTAAACAAGAACGAATGAAATGGATATTTCTATGATATCTCTTCTGTCGACTTTTACGATATCACTCAGATTCTTTAACTGCTGAATTCTGACGGCTCGAAATATTTTGGTTGTCATAGGATTTTACTCTTCCTGATAACAGTACATTGAAATTCTTGTAAAGGTTAATCATGATAGATTCCGTTTTCTTACAGTTAGTAAGCTTTTTTTCTTAATTTCTTTTAAAACCTTCACTAGCCTTTTTTAGACTTCTTTTTCTGCGGTTCAACGGATGTGCGTTGTGGTTCAAAGGATATCGACTCGAGACGACAAACCGGAGAGCCGAGTTCGAATTCCAGTTGAATTCCTTGCATTCACTTACGCACAAGTACCCTTGGGAAAGGTATTAATCCGTCTCTTCCCTCAAGTTATGGGTTAAATAATAAGACAGATTGGGTTCTATAGCATTGGCTGGCAACTAGTCTACCGCAGAAAGCAATGGCAACCTAAAATTTGTAGTTGTCTTGGAAAACATACAAAAAAAAATATCCACAAACTCGTTTTAGCCGATCGTAAATTTAAGTTACGTGAGATAGCAGAAGAATTGAACATATCAGAAGGCATTGTATTAAACATTTTGCATGAGTATTTTGTCAATGAGAAAGCTGTGTTGAAAATGAATGCCGCGTTTGCTCACAGTCGATCAAAAACAACAACGTGTCGAAGGTTCAGAGCCTTGTCTGCAACTGTTTCAAATCGCCAGTCAGTTGAGTGGACAGCAGTGGGTGAAATCCGCCCAAAGCGACCAAAAACGCAAATATCGGTAGGCAAATTTTGACGAGAGCCTGTTTCATGCTAAACGCAATCGTGAGACCATGTTAGTTGTTTTCCCAACTTTTTATACATAAAGGTCATACATTTCTATTCATTTGGATTCAGTTATTTTTCTTGTTTTTATTTATGTATTTTACTATTTTATTTATTTTCATTTATTTTAATTGCAGCTTTCAGGGAAGGCAACTAAACAGAAGGCAGTTCCATAGGTAGAAAACGCGAGAAAAGAAACTATTCAACTAGATGTTACAGTTACATTTAACTATTTCAACAGAACAATGTTTGGATCTAGAGGTCAAACTAGAAGCACGCTTAAATTCAGTTGGTTGGGAGAACCAGAAAAGAAAGGACTTCTTGATATCTATCGCATCATAGCACAATTAGAACCCATTTCGAACGTAAAATATTTGCACCAGAAAAAAAAAAGGTCTTATTGATATCTATCGTTTTATTGCTCAATTAGGGCCCATTTCAACCGTAAAATATTTCCACCAGAAAAAAAAGGGTCTTATTTATATCTATCGGATTATATCTCAATTAGGGCCCATTTCAACCGTAAAATATTTGCACCTGAAAAAAAAAAGGTCTTATTGATATCTATCGGATTATAGCTCAATTAGGACCCATTTCAACCGTAGAATGTTTGCTCCAGAAAAAAGGGTTCTTATTGATAGCTATCGGATAATAGACCAATTAGGACCCATTTCAACCATAAAATGTTTGCACCAGAAAAAAAAGGTCTTATTGATATCTATCGGATCATAGATCAATTAGGACCCATTCAGCCGTAGAATGTTTGCACCAGAAAAAAAGGGACTTTCATATCTATCGTCTCATTGCTCAATTAGGACCCATTTCAACCATAAAAAAAGGTCTTATTGATATCTATTGTTTTATTGCTCAATTAGGGCCCATTTCAACCGTAAAATATTTCCACCAGAAAAAAAAGGGTCTTATTTATATCTATCGGATTATATCTCAATTAGGGCCCATTTCAACCGTAAAATATTTGCACCAGAAAAAAAGTTCTTATTGATATCTTTCGGATCATAGTTCAATTAGGACCCATTTCAACCGTAAAATGTTTGCACTAGAAAAGAAAGGTTCTATTAATATCTATCGGATCATAGCTCAATTAGGACCCATTTCAACCGTAAAATGTTTGCACCAGAAAAGAAAGGTCTTATTGATGTCTATCGGATCATAGCTCAATTATGACCCATTTAAACACACACGGTGACCAACGAATCTCTATCCGCATTAAACCAGTACAAAATACGTTTCTTTATACTTTTGAGCTCATTGAGTGTGGATATCAAATATTAATATTTCGACGTAGACCGCTGACATATAGAAAAAAAGCAATTAACTACGCTTTTATATATTTCTAACCAAATGCATTTATATTTTTTTAATACACTGTTTCGGTACTAATAAAAATCCTAGCGTCCAACTTTCATTAATCAGGTTATAACGATCTTTTTTTTATATTAAATGTTTTCCATCCAATTAACTCATGTAAGAGATCAAAGATCTGGAAAATGAATTCCAACCAAAATGAAAGGACATACATATTTTTTCCCCATTATATTAGTTATTTGTAGCCTTCCTCACGCATAATACAAGTCCGCCTACTGCCGTCTTAACTTCGTAACAATATATCAAGGCACTTAAAAATTAGGCCTGAAAGCTTCGTGTTATTGGAATTTACAAATGATATTTTGGAAAATACTTAACGCCACAGTCTTTTCAAATCTATCTATCTAATTCAATCTTTTCTCATTTGTCTGTCTCTATCACTCTACTCTCGTCTGTCTGTCCCTTTCGGTCTATTTTCATCTGTCTGTCCCTTTCGGTCTATTTTCATCTGTCTGTCCCTTTCAGTCTATTTTCACCTCTTTGTCCCTTTCGGTCTATTTTCATCTGTCTGTCCCTTTCGGTCAATTTTCCTCTGTCTGTCCCTTTCGGTCTATTTTCATCTCTCTGTCCCTTTCAGTCTATTTTCATCTGACTGTCCCTTTCGGACTATTTTCATCTGTCTGTCCCTTTCGGTCTATTTTCATCTCTCTCTCCCTTTCAGTCTATTTTCATCTCTCTGTCTCTTTCAGTCTATTTCCATCTCTCTCTTCCTTTCGGTCTATTTTCATCTGTCCCTTTCGGTCAATTTTCATCTGTCTGTCCCTTTTGGTCTATTTTCATCTCTCCGTCCCTTTCAGTCTATTTTCATCTGTCTGACACTTCTCGGACTATTTTCATCTGTCTGTCCCTTTCGGTCTGTTTTCATCTCTCTGTCTCTTTTAGTCTATTTTTATCTCTCTGTCCCTTTCAGTCTATTTTCATCTGTCTGTCTCTTTCGGTCTATTTTCATATCTCTGTCCCTTTCAGTCTATTTTTATCTCTCTGTCCCTTTCAGTCTATTTTCATCTGTCTGTCTCTTTCGGTCTATTTTCATATCGCTGTCACTTTCGGTCTATTTTCATATCTCTGTCACTTTCAGTCTATTTTCATCTCTCTGTCCCTTTCAGTCTATTTTCATCTCTCTGTCCCTTTCAGTCTATTTTCATTTCACTGTCCCTTTCCGGTTTACTCTTTTACTTTAAAAGTGACAAGAGTTAGGTCCCAATAAATCTAAGGCATGTAATCGTTTTTTTTTTTCACTCTGTTATTCCCTTCTAAGAGAAAAGTGGACTCTTCTTCTGGATATATATATATAAATTACCTGCTAATATTTGCTCCAGGAGAGGACGTCTCAACTCTTTCTACCTTCATAGCCCGAAACATGATATGATCTGGGCATCAAGCACACCAAATATATATATATATATATATATATATATATATATTATTTATATGAATTTGTGTTTGTCTGTTCTTAGATGTATGTAAACACTGACAAATATCTGACTAAATGACCAAATATCTTAATGTTTTTTTAAATGATTCTCTGTCGAGCCGAAAAAATAAAAAAAACTTTTCAGTATGTACATCTGCGTATGTTTGTTAGGAATGGTCGATTTTGCTTTTCTTTTTAGAGAATCAACATTACACACGATGTAATCTCTGTGTTTTAATGTTATAAGTATTAGCACCAAAAAATTCATTACGTTAACAATTTTTGAGTATTTCGTTTTAAATATCGTTTAAAAAATGTACGTTATTTCTGCATAATTTTGCATACAAACTGACTTCAAAATTTTACTACTTCAAGAAAAAAACCCAAGTTGATATCTTTTGTATTAATCAATTTGAAAGAAAAATATATTTAAACAAGAATTCTAATTTTGAATTACCACATTCAAAGGATACATTTTTTTACTGTAATCGATATGTAAAAACTGTAAATTGTAAAAAAAAAAATTAAAATCCTTCTCACTGGATAATTTTTTTAAATTTTAATTCCCTCTCCTTCCCGCAGGCTCACTGAATATGACGTGCGTTGTGGTGCAGTGGATATCAATTCGGAACAACAAATCGGGGAGCCGAGTTCGAATTCCAGTTGAATTCCTTGCATTCACTAACGCACAAATACCCTTGGGAAAGGTATTAATCCCTCTCTTCCCTCCAGTTATGGGCTAAATAGTAGCACGGGGTGGGTTCTATAGACTTGGCTGGCAACCAGTCTACCGCAGAAAGCAATGGCAAACTACTGCGGGATAATCTCCGGCCCAGTCAGTCATGTCACTTTCGAGACATGATCGCCCAAAATGTGTATTTGGTATAGAACTTAACTGACTGACTGAATATAATAGTCAGAAACATGATTAAGGCTTCTACTGGGCATAAAGTGGGGGTTGATTTTCTATTGTTATAAAGTAATAAACTGATCCCCCATAATTTATACTTAATATAATAATGTAATATAATCCATCTCTTCTCACTTAAGCTATAGGTCAAATAACAGGACAGATTGGGTTCTATAGCTTTGGCTGGCAATCAGTCTACCGCAGAAAGCGATGGCAACCTACTGCAGGATAATCTTCGGCCCAGTCAGTGATGTCCCTTTCGAGACATGATCGCCCAAGCGTGTATCACGTATGGCACTTAACTGACTGACTGAATATAATAGTTAGAAAACTTCTACTGAGCATAAGGTGGGGGATTGGTTTTCTATTGTTATAAAGTAATAAACTGATCCCCCATAATTTATACTTAATATAATAATGTAATATAATCCATCTCTTCTCACTTAAGCTATAGGTCAAATAACAGGACAGATTGGGTTCTATAGCTTTGGCTGGCAACCAGTCTACCGCAGAAAGCGATGGCAAACTACTGCGGGATAATCTTCGGCCCAGTCAGTGATGTCCCTTTTGAGACATGATCGCCTAAAGCTGACGCACTGAATATGGTTTTTTAGATAATAATTCATCAGAATAGATATAAATGTATATAAAAACGTAATACTTCTGCTCACAGATTATAAGACAAAATTTAAAATTGCATTTGTTTATTAATTATTATAGGTCGGTAGATATACAATTAAGCAATCAATGAATTCCGAAAGGGACAGAGAAAAGAGATTAGACTGAAAGAGAGATGGCATTATATAACATTTTACATCGTAATATCACTAACTTGTTCAGGATAATTTCCGTTTAAATTAAATGAAAATTTTGCTTGATGGCACAGTGATTTAGTAATAATATTCTTGTCCCATGCATCTTGTTTTAAAACCTTAATTAAATTATAAATTGCTATAAGGCTTTCACTGATTACAGGAATAAAATTCTAAACGTTAAAATTTTTAACCTAAACATATTCTTTAAACTGTAACGATCTGAAAAAAAATATTTTATGCCATTATGAATCTTGTTAAATTTTAAATTGGGGAAATACCACACTTCCAAAATCGACGTGCCTTACTGTACGTGTGTATGTGTGTATGAGAGAGAGAGAGAGAGAGAGACAGACAGACAGACAGAGAGAGACAGATAGAAATTGATTAAATTGATGAATTTTTGGAAATTTATAGTAACTTCTATTTTAATAATTTCACCTCAAGGCGGTACCGTCACTGATGTGCGAGGTGCTACATAACAGTTAAAATTTTAGACAGGAGGAGAATGAAGACAAAGACGAACCAGCTACAGGAGTTGAACGAGAAAGGGCAAGAGAAGGAATAGGAACACAGGAGTGAAGACAGTTGGAAAGGCGGAGAGAAAGGAAAAGAACAAGATACACGGGGTGATGCAGAAAGAGTGAAGAGAAAGACGAACCAACTACAGAGAGTGAAGGAGAAAGGGCAAGAGAAGGATGTGAACACAGGAGTGAAGACAGTTACGGAGGTAGAGAGAAAGGAAAAGAACAAGATACACGGGGTGATGTAGAAAGGTGAAGAGAAAGACAAACCAACTACAGAGAGTGAAAGAGAAAGGGTAAGCGAAGGATATGAACACAGGAGTGAAGACAGTTACGGAGGTAGAGAGAAAGGAAAAAAAACAAGATACACGGGGTGATGTAGAAAGAGTGAAGAGAAAGACAAACCAACTACAGGGGGTGAAAGAGAAAGGGTAAGCGAAGGATATGAACACAGGAGTGAAGACAGTTACGGAGGTAGAGAGAAAGGAAAAGAACAAGATACACGGGTTGATGTGGAAAGGGCCAGAGTTAAGTGGATAAGAGATATGAATTGACTTTGCATTTAAATTCCTGGAGGTTGTAACCATCAGTAAAGCATCTATATGGAAAAATTCTCCACAGGCGGGAAGTGCGAGAAAAGAGCTGTCATAGTAGAATTATCGCCTGCATTTGGAAAAGGGTGGGACCTTGATGCCAGTCTGGTCACCCGAGAAAAATCTTGTGGAGGTCACCAGTGACCTAAGTTCTTCAGAGCAGAAACCATGAAAATATTTGGAGAACACACAGAGGGAAGCCACATCCCGCCGATGAGAAAGTGGCTTGAGTTGAGCTGCCAGGTCGGGACCAATCACATTATAGATTATCCTTTGGAGCCTCTCGAGAACACTGAGACGAATAGCAGTGCGGTAATACCACACTTCCGAAATTGACTTCCCTTACTGTACATGTGTGATTGTGTATGATGGAGAGAGAGAGAGAGAGAGAGAGAGAGAGAGAGAGAGAGAGAGAGAGAGAGAGAGAGAGCGCGAGGGAGAGGGAGAGAGAGAGAGAGAGAGTGAGAGAGAGAGAGGGCGAGGGAGAGGGAGAGAGAGAGAGAGAGAGAGGGAGAGAGAGAGAGAGAGAGAGAGAGAGAGAGAGAGAGAGCGCGAGGGAGAGGGAGAGAAAGACTGACTAAATTGACTTTTGTAAATTTATCGAAATTTCTAAGAGAGAAACAGATATGAAATGAGAAAATGGAAACGTATTCCACAAATGGCGCCGGATAAAAACATTCACATCTCATCGTCCCAAGACGATACAACGGCATTGTCCAAAAGAATGTCTGTACGAGCCGTTCTAAAATTCTAGTCATAAAAATATTAATGGATTTGCGTCTCTAAAGAATTGATTCCTGCAATGATTTCTTCGATTTTCCACTCTACGTATTGCGATTCCCCTTTTCGTCTTTTTTTTTTTTTGCGCGCGTTTCTCTCTCTCTTTCTCGTTCAACTCTCGCGAGGTTTCCCTTCTCTAAATGTTAGTTAGAATTAGGTAACATTTGAATCATGCATATTTCAATATATTGTGTAATCCGTTAGCAAGTACAAAGTCATAAAAGCAACCTTTATGCCCACGAAACCCATGATATATTCCAGAAGCATAAATATGCTTCGCCCGACGAAACAAATAATGGCAGGAATATGAACATATGCGAGGGTAAACATGGTGCGTTTGAGTTTTGAGTTTTGTTTAACGGCATCTCAACCCCTGTCGGTTATTTAATGCCGAAAAAAGTGGGGTTTTATGGTATTTTTTTTAATGTTCGGTTTTTTTTATAGTGTTCCTGTGCATGATGGTAAACTGCATTTGGCAGCAAGGCCTCTGATTTGGAAGTTATGAGGAGCATGGAACCACCTCTTAATTGCTGTTGTTCTCAGGTCTACCCTGACCCGGAGTGGTAGCACCTGTTAGGGTCCACGCTATGGGCCAATAGTTAACCCCCCAAAAAACTGGGGTCAAAACATTATGAAAGTATAAAAATACACTTTTATAGAATAATATACATTTTTACAAAAATAAAATTATTACACTAACATATGTTTAAAGTAAAAAGTATTGCCATAACAGGTTTTTATTACCAGCAATAAACTTTTGAATACAAAACTAGAAGACATCTTAAGTTTTCTAAAATAAAACAAAAATTTAATCAGAATTTGACTAAATCAACCTTCTTACGATAACCTAACATTAAAAAATACCGTAAAACACCTCTATTCTGGCATTAAATAACCCACAGAGGTTGATATGCCGTTAAACAAAACTCACACTCAAACTCGGTTATAGTGAGAAGGTTGATTTTGGTAGATTTTAATTAATTTTTTAAAATTTTTATTCTCTTTTATTTTAGAAAACTGACATTGTCTTCTAGTTTTGTATTTAAAAATGTTTTTCGGAGAATAATTTTTTCCTTCAAAAATGTGTTATGGTAATAATTTTTTTCTTCAAATATGTTTTGTTGGTAATATTTTTCCTTCAAAAATGTATTGTTGGTCATATTTTTCCTTCAAAAATGTATATTTTTCTCTAAAAGTCTATTTTTATGTATGTATTTCTATAAAAGTGTATTTTTATACTTTCATAGTGTTTTGACCCCAGTTTGGGGGGTTAACTATTTGCCCATAGTTCGGACCCTAACAGGTGCTACCACTCCGAGTCAGGGTAGACCTGGGAATAACAACGACAATCAAGAGGTGTTTCCATGCTTCTTACAACCTCCCAATCAAAGGCCTTGCTGCCGGATGCAGTTTATCGTCATACCCAGGACCGCCGCGTTTGGGATATTACCTGAATCTTGAAACTAATTATAATATTTTTGTCACTAAACTTAACACAAAAAACTCTTAAGAATCATTAAAATTTGAGTGTTAGTGAAAAAAAATGAAAAATGAGAAGAAAGTAAAATGGCAAGATTTATGGCGGATAAATAACGATTTACCTTAGACTACATATTGTAATATTCGGGAAGCACCTACGTTGGAGTTAATTTCGAAATATAGTGGTTCTTGGTAAAAAAAAAAAAAAAAAAAAAAAATTCGATTGAATCGCCATTCTTAACAAAGAAATACGTCGGAAAATTTAGAGATTCGGCTCTGCGGAAACGTTACCTGTTTCTTCCTGATGTTAGGCATAACTTTTCTTTTCGTTTGCATCCTCTCCTAAACTCGTTGCCGATATATTCGGCCCATGATATCATAATCATTCTTTAGTAGAACCACATTTCTGTTGCTTTCAGTTTCCCCTTTATCTTTGAAGAGATTGACTAGCATTCGTTACCATACAACACTATATCATCGTTATTTTCACGGCAAATGTTAAAAAAATACATTCTATTTTTCTATCAGCTTAGACTCTTTATCTGTGAGTATTATATTCTCCAAGCTTTCCTTCCTCATTACGTGTCGCAGAAACGTGACATGTTTCTTCCTTATGTTAAGCATAAGTTTCCTTTTCGTTTGCATCCTCTCCCAAATTCTGTCGTTGTTCATATGTTCGGTCCATGATATCCTAAGCTTCCTTTAGCAGAACCACATTACTGTTGCTTCGAGTTTCCCCTTTATCTTTGAAGAGATTGACTAGCATTCGTTACCATTCAACACTATATTATTATTTTCAGGTAATTTAAAAAAAAACATACATTCTATTTTTCTATCAGCTTAGACTGTTACATCAAAAACAGGCCCAGATAATTTCACGGAATTGATTCATCCTCATTTTCCAAGAATTTCTGCATTATGCAACACAGCTACAAAGAACAGTTCTAATCTCTTTAAGTCGAAGACCTATTGTTATCGGTTCTCATAATCGTTCATAAACTTCACTCACCTTAATAGTCCTACTTTCAGTCAGTTACCATACACCATACACGCTGGGGTGATCATGTCTGTTTCGGGCAAATAAATTTTCCCGAAGTAGGTTGCCATTATTTTCTGCAGTAAACTGGTTGCCAGCCAAAGCTATAGAACCTAATCTGTCATATTATTTGACCCATGACTGGAGGGAAGAGACGGATTAATACTTTTCCCAAAGTCGAAGACCAATTACTATCTATTTTTGTAAAAGTTCATAAAATTCACTCACCTTAGTATTCCTAACGTTTAGTCAGTTAAGTGCCATACATGACACACGATAGGGCGATCATGTCTTTTTCGGGCAAACAAATTTTCCCGCAGTAGGTTACCATTAATTTCTGCAGCAAACTGGTTCCCAGTCGAGGTTATAGAAGCCAACCTGTCATGATATGTGACCCATGGATGGAGAGAAGTGACGGATTAATACCTTTCCCAAGGGTATTTGCGCGTAGGTGAATGCAATGAATTTAACTGGAATTCGATCTCGGCCCTCCGATATGTCGGGTTGAGTCGATACCTACTGCACCACAACGCACATCCTAATCAGAATAGTAGAGAGAATAAAACTATAATATTTGTCGTATTCGATTTAGAAAGAAATACAAAACTATAAACGGAAAAATGCATTGAGATACTAGATTGCTCGATACGTGATCGACAATCGTTATCTTTTTCTCATATCCTCCCCCGTTCGATGACGCCTTACGTCTTAGTGATTTGATTGCTATGCTTAACATGATTAGAAAAATGAATGAAAGTAGGAGTGAATAGGCTATAAAACCCAATCTGTCATGATATGTGACCCATGGCTGGAGGGAAGAGACGGATTAATACCTTTCCCAAGGGTATTTGCGCGTAGGTGAATGCAACGAATTTAACTGAAATTCGATCTCGGCCCTCCGATTTCTCGTTCGTAGTCGATATCCACTGCACCACGACGCACGTCCACAGTATCGACTAGGAACAACATATCGGAGTGCCGAGTTCAAATTCCAGTTGAATTCCTTGCATTCACTTACGCACAAATACCCTTGAGAAAAGTATTAATCCGTCTCTTCCCTCGAGTTATGGGTTAAATAATAGGACAGATTTAGTTTTATAGCCTTGGCTGGCATCCAGTGTACCGGAGAAAGCAATGACAAGCTACTGCGGGATAATCTTCTCCTCAGTCAGACATGTCTCTTTTGAGACATGATCGCCCAAGCGTGTATCACGTATGGCACTTAACTGACTGACTGAATATAATAGTTGGAACTATAATTAAAATTTGTACTGGACATAAAGTGGGGGATCAGTTTTTTTATTGTTAAGAAGTAATTAACTGATCCCCCACTAATACTTAATACAATAATGTAATATAATCTATCTCTTCTTTCTCCAGGACAGATTGGGTTCTATAGACTTGGCCGGCAACCAGTCTAACGCAGAAAGCAATGACAACCTATTGCGGCATAATCTTCTGCCCAGTCAGTCATGTCTCATTCGAGACATGATCGCCCAAAGCGTGTATCACGTATTGGGTTTTGCTTTGTTTCTATTTTGAGTCTATTTAGAGGAAGAACGTTCGTTCCCATCTAGCGTATTATTTTATCTTCAGAACTTTTTTGTGTTTTATTTAGCAAATACTTTTCCTAGAGCTGGACATATTTATTTGTCTCTCTCGTTATTTTTTTCCACAATACCTACATTTAATTATTTATTTGGTAGTGCTTGTCCTGTATGTCTCGAATTCTTCTTTCGGTCGATTAAACTCTCTAATCAACTCTAATTATTGCAAAACCTCGACGCTAGTTTCCAGATTCATCCATAGTGTAAGATTTAGTATATTACATATACATTTTTGTTACAAAATCTTGCGTGTCTCCATTCTTTGAAAACTTGATTACGCAGCAGAATTTGTGTAACACGTATGCATAAAATGGCGTCCGATATTAGAAAATGTTCAAGAATATAAACTTTAGCGAAAGTATCAGTTCGGTGCAAAAATCTTTGCCGATTTAAAATTTTATTTTTCAAATGAAAAACTGTACTTTTGAAAATCTTTATTCATAAGAATAACCTTTGCTCTCTATAACTTGATTCCATCTGTCAACGAGCTTATAAATGCCTTGCTTGTAAAATTCTTCAGGTCTTTGATGTCAACTATGAATCTAATTCATGTCTCCTCTCGTGATGTCAACCTAAGGTCATCTAAATGGTTTTGTCATCCTCGAAATAAGTGATAATCCGAGGGAAGCTAGGTCAGGAGAATATGCAGGATGGGGCAAGATGGCACTTTTCATCACTTGTGACAAGCCTACCCAACAATGGTGTCTGAAGGTGTCGTGAAAGCGAAGATTCGCAACAAGAAACACGTTGTCGCAGATTCTCTGAAGACAGTTCGTGCGGGACCCATTTTCCGAATACTGAAATCTTCCCCATTCTTTTCTGTTGGCGTGACGCAGTTGTATGGGATACATTAAATTGGTGTGCAAGTTCTCTTGAGGTTGCCGTAGGGCTTTGAGTAACAGTGGCATTCAACACATCTGAATCAAGTTTTTTGGGGCGATCACCTCTAGCCTCATCTTTCAAGCCGAAATTTTCTTTTCCGAAAACGGGAAAACCACGAACTACAACTTCTTTCTTTCACTGAATCAATTTCATAAACATCCTGAATAGATCGTGCTGCTGCATTTGCATTGGAGCCTCTGTGAAACTCAGAGAGTAGATCATGCCTAATGTGTTTTTTAGATGGAAAGAACATGGGTGAGAATATTGCAAAAAATATGAATGATGTTTCAATAAACTGAAAGTAAAAAGTTATAAATTAATCATGGTGAAGTAATAATAATATGCATAAAATAAATTACATTGAATTAAAATGCCCCTTTTACAAACCTGCAAAATCTTTTGTACCGACCTGATAAATTATACAATATGTTTTCTGAATAAATTTCTCCATTAAGAGTTCGAGAGAAAAGCCATTTAAATTCATCCCGAGTGTCTGTTAGCAACAAAGAAATTGTAGGAAACGTCTATAATAGTCTGAACGAATTGGCAGCTATGGAAACTATTTTCCTATCTAATCTCCTTGTCGATTTAGATTTCACTACAGTGTACCAAAGAAAGTGGGAAGAGAGATTAAAAAAAAAAAATAACGTAGATGGCTCAATTTGAAACAGACACTTTGGTAGTCACTATTCGGAGGCTAGGCTAATGGATATAAAGGTGGAAGGCCAAGACGTATTGTGGAAGCCACTGAAAACGTTCAAGTGACTAGAGGAAACGTGTTCTCCTAAATCTTTAACTAGGGAAAACGTGTGAATATTATGACATCATAAATGTAGTGTTTGTATCAGTAGAACTTGTATGTTTCAAAATGTACTTGTGTTTCAAAGACCAATGGGCCTTAGTAACACACACACACACACACACACACACACACACACATTTACAGAGTGCGATTTTTATTATCTCGAGTTAAACGTTTGCGTGTTTGTTTTTTTATTTTTGTTGACTGCAGTGTATAGTGCCTTGTGCTTTCCGGACGTTGGCGATCATGACATTATCCTTTTCCCTATCCGGGGTGGCTCTTAGCACGCTTTCACCTGTTACCCCGCCCAACTCTCGTTCCGCCATCCACCCGAACAGACCAGTCAAGTTCGTTAGAAGCCGTTTTCCTCTGTTTCTCTTTCCCTCTATCTGACCTGTGAGTATCAGGTTCTCCACGCCCTCGTTCCTCATTACATGTCCCAGGAACTTCAGCTGTCTCTTCCTGATGCTCAGTATTAATTTCTCTTTCGTTTTCATTCTTTCCAAACTCTCATCATTGCTCACATACTCGATTAATGATATCCGTATCTGTAGAACCACATTTCAGTTGCTTGAAAAGTTCCCTTCATCTTCGATGCTATCGTCCAGTATTCACTGCCATATTGAAGAACTGACCTCACATAACAATCTAGCACTCTCTTCTTTGTATCTAGTGAAATTTTCCTGTCTCTTGATACTCTACTCAGCTTCGGGAATGCATCTTTCGCCATGCTAATTCGCCTTCGAAACTTTGTGTCGCAATTTTCTGAGCACGGTCTATAATAAAAGAGAAATTTGATAACGGCAAGCTTTACTACTTTATAACCGAGCTCCAGTCTGGAAAATTTCAGAGTGTTTCAGTGTTAATCGGCTGACAGTGCAGTGAATTGGGACAGATTGTGTGAGTCTAATGCTGATCCTAATGCTGAATGCGATGATGTTTGGAGTGATCATTAGTTACAGATTCCGATATGGCTCCATTCATCTTCCCACAGAGCCACAGACTCAACACGAAATGGTTTGATAGTGCTGCCCTGGAAGACCTGAAGATTGGCAACAGCATTCTGCACCATCTCACACAGAACGATAATACAGTAATGACAAACAATATCTGCGACACAATCATCTCATACCTAACTTCCCGGACTTAAAACCCTTTGATTATTATGAATGGGAGCAGTCGGGCGAGAGACCGGCAAAACTCCTTGTTACTTCAAAGATGAATTGAAGGCAAAGGTTATAGGATCATTCATCAACTTATACAAAGAGATCGTACAAGAGAGTTGCAGGATAATTTGAGTCGTTTAGAACACATGGTTCAAATCAATTGTGTTTCAAGATATTGACGTGTAAGTTTGGTAAATAAAGCAGGTAAAAAAGATGTGCGTTGTGGTGAAGTGGATAACGGCTCTGAACGACAAATCTGGGAGCCAAGTTCGAATTTCAGTTGAATTCCTTGCATTCACTTACGCACAAATACTTTTGATAAAGGTATTAATCCGTCTTTTCCCTCCAGTTATGGATTAAATAATAGGACAGATTGAGTTCTAATTATGTTTAATACAATAATGTAATATAATCAATAATATAATCACTTCACCTATAGGTCAAATAACAGGCCAGATTAGGTTCTTTAGTTTTGGCTGGCAACCAGTCTATCGCAGAAAGCAATGACGAACTACTGCGGGATAATACCCTTCCCAGTCAGTAATATTTCTTTTGAGACATGATCGCCCAAAGCGTGTATCACGTATGGTACTTAACTGACTGACTAAATATAATAGTTGGAAACATAATTAAAAATTCTAATGAGCATAAAGTGGGGGATCGGTTTTTTATTGTTATGAAGTAATAAACTGATCCCCCAATATACACTACTTGATATAATACATCTCCTCTCCGTCTAGCTATGAGTCAAATAACAAGACAGACTGGGTTCTATTGTCTTGGCTGGCAACTAATCTACCGCAGAAAGCAATGTCAACCAATTGCGGGATAATCTTCTGCCTAGTCAGAAGATCGAGAAATGGCTACAGTACTGATGAACAAAAGACTTAGAGAGTTAAGTTAATTGGGAAAAAATAAGATCTCTGAAAGAAGCATGACTCATGCAACGAGAACAATCTCCCTCACTAATTGAAATAAATGGTTCAGTTTAAAATTGTATTCACCTAGGGAAGGTCGGAGCGCACAACGGCCGAATCAAGAGGAGGACAACAGTTTGAATAATGTGTAAATAATATAAACAAGACATACCAGGGAAATATGTTTCATGTGAACTACAGATCAAGATGTGTTGCCGTAAAACATCTTTCTTAGATTCATAGATAACGACTTGTCAAAAAGCCTGATATTGACGCCATCAAGAAAATATAATTTTATAACCTAACGTTCTATGAACACTGGTGAATAGTTAATGAACAGTGTTGACACATAATCTTCTATGCAAACCACAAGATACGACTGTTTTAAACGGACAAAGGGTGCGCAAAATAGCTTTATCGATCTCTGAACATTTTAATATTCGCATGATCCAGTTTATTAGCTAACTGAGCTGTTGTCTGAACAATCCCTTAGTAATGGCGTATTCATCCCTCTTCGACTCCGCCCAGAGGATAACAGTCATTGAAAAAGCGTCCATTTAAACGTTCAATGATCTCCATATTTTTTTCTGCGCGTTCAATCAAGCCGGGATATCAATAAACAGAATGTTGTTAAATTGGAAAGACGATCAATAACTTTTGTTCACTGACGGCTTCATAGAAATTATCTAATTTTTTAACATTTTTCAAGAGAGATCGCTTTACATTTTCGGTTTTATTTTCATGTTTTATTGGCGTGAAATAATTTTTGATTGAATGTAGAAATTTAATTTTGGAATGAAAAATCTAAAGAACTCTGCTACTGCAAAAGCAGGTTGGAATCAAAGTGATACTTAAGAGAGAGAGAGAGAGAGAGAGAGAGAGAGAGATAAAACAAAGGAAATCAGTCCGGCTTTAAATTTTTATTGAAATTTGCAGACGCATTAATTAATTCAATAAATAAGGAAGTAATGCCTTAGAGAGATATAAATGGATTAGTGGATATGCAAATAAACATATTTCGTAATCAAGTCAAAAACTAGAAATAAATTTACTGTTAATCTACGAATAGCATTATGAATATGGCCAAGCTGAGATTAGTGAAATTGATCATTATCTATCTATCTATCTATCTATCTATCTATCTGTTCATATCTATCTATCTATCTGTTCATATCTATCTATCTATCTATTCATATCTATCTATCTATCTATCTATCTATCTATCTATATCTATCTATCAGTCTGTTCATATCTATCTATCTATCTATCTATCTATCTATCTATCTATCAGTCTGTTCAGATCTATCTATCTATCTATCAGTCTGTTCATCTATCTATCTATCTATCTATCTATCTATCTATCAGTCTGTTCAGATCTATCTATCTATCTATCTATCAGTCTGTTCAGATCTATCTATCTATCTATCTATCTATCTATCTATCTATCTATCTAGTCTGTTCAGATCTATCTATCTATCTATCAGTCTGTTCAGATCTATCTATCTATCTATCTATCTATCTATCTGTTCAGATCTATCTATCTATCTATCTATCTTCAGATCTATCTATCTATCTATCTATCTATCTATCTATCTTTCATCTATCTATCATTATCTATCTATCTATCTATCTATCTATCTAGATCTATCTATCTATCTATCTATCTATCTATATCTATCAGTATGTTAATATCTATCTATCTATCTATCTATGTAAATATGTTAATATATATCTATTTCAGTCTGTCCATATCTAAATATTTATCTTTCTAAATATGACACCTCGAGGTGGTGTAATGGTTAGCAAGCTTGTCTCGCTAGAATAATGACAATTGAGTAGTGAGTTCGATCCTCACTGGGTGTCCCTTAATTTCGGCCTTGTGCCACATCTAAGCAGCACTTAGAAAATTATCTATCTATCTATCTATCTATGTTAATATCTCACTATAAATCTCAGTCTGTTCATATCTATCTCTCTATCCATCTATGTTAATATCTATCTATATCAGCCTGTTCATATCTATCTATGAACTAAAATCAACCAGGTAGAAAAGTTGAAATACTTGGGAAGCTTTCTATCAGAGGATGAAAAGTGCAACTCTGAGATCAGAAGGAGTATTCAGTCAGTTAGATGACATACGTGATACACGCTTTGGACGATCATGTCTTGAAAGTGACATGACTGACTGGGCAAAAGATTATCCCGCAGTAGGTTGTCATTGCTTTCTGCTGTAGATTGGTTGCCAGCGTAGGCTATAGAACCCAATCTGTCCTATTATTTAACCCATGACTGGAGGGAAGCGACGGATTAATACTTTTCACAGGGTTATGTGTGCGTAAGTGAATGCAAGGAATTCAACTGGAATTCGAACTCGGCTCCCCAATTTGCTTCTGATTTGCTTTCGAGCCCCAAAACGTACATCCGTTTGAAGCACAACACACATCTTTCTAAAGTCGGATTGGCATGACCAAAAACCGCATTTCAAAGGATGGACAAAGAACTGAGAGATAGTAGGATTACGTTGAAGACAAGGAAAAATCTACTGGAGTGTTTTGTGATATCTGTCCTCCTATGTGACAAAGAATACTAACCAATACCCTTAGGGATGAAGAAGACACTCGAAGCAACAGAAACGTTGTTCTATCGAATGATACTGGTGGGGATATCACAGATGTGAAAATGTGAGCGACGACAAAGTTTTGGAGAAAATGGAAACAAAAAGAAAACTTCTACTTGGCAACTGAGGTTGTTGAAACAACTAATGAGAAAGGAGGGTTTAGAGAACCCGATGCACACGGGACGTATGGAGAAAAAGAAATTTAGGAGAAAGCAGTGCGAGACCAGTTTGATCGCTTAAGCAGGTGAATGGCGGAGACAGGGTCTTAACTTAGCTTACATATACTTACATTCCTAATAAATATCTAATGATTTTATTACGCGTTGGCACACACTTAATGAGACACAAGTTTTTTTTTTCTACATTTAATATTCATCCATTGCTTTATCCCACGTGACACGCATCTGACCAAAAAAACTATACCTCAATCAATATACTGTCTGTTGGATTTTAAAAAAAAATCATTCGTCTTTATAAAATCTCTGAAGAAATTTCTAAAAGTGAAACATCTTCGGTTAAAGACACTTTTTCTTACGTGTTCTTTACTTATTCAATTCCACTTGTCGGATTCAGACCCATTTATTCAACTCATAAATATATATTCTTTTTTTATGTACCGTGTCTTTCATGAAGTAGGTAACCATGGATTTCTACTTGTCTCTATCTCTGGCCGCTCTTAATGACTTTCCCCTGTCAGACACAAGTTTTTCTTTTACATTTAATATACATTCATTGCTTTAACACACGTGACACGTATCTGACCAATGAATCTATGCCTCGATCAACATACCCTTCCTTGGATATTTAAATCATTGGTCTTTCATAAATCACTGAAGATTGTTAAATTGAAACATGTTACATACTAATCCATGGTCTTGGAGCTCAGACTCCTTAGACATTGGCACGAAAGACTAAAAAGCAATAGTTGTTTCCAGTTAAAGCGAAACCGGAGACTGAAAGAAAAATGAAAGGATGTATGTTAAATTTTGATTTCCTGGCATCGATATCAAATACGTCTTTTTCGTCGTAAACTGAATTTTGAAGGCTAAATAAGTCCTCTGAGTAAATGGTATCATGGCTGAGACTAAGAACTACAATTATACCTGCTTAGAGCCAAAGTCGAAACAAAAACTAAAATAAAAAGGCTGAAAAAATAGACATATGCAGGCAGATAAACAGACACACACACAAACATCTTGCCTTATATATATATATATATATATATATATATATGTATGTATTGTCGATTTTCTGCACTACTCTAAGAACTGCAACGTTGAAACTTCTGAATATAGTTGCTTATGTCTTTGTCTATGAGTATATCAAATTTGATTAAAATCGGACCATTACTTCTATAACCCGATTTTTTCGATTATCGATTTTCGATATTTATCGGGAGTACCTCGACACAAAACCTAGCTAAGAACACTGGCAGACGCTTATAGTACAACTGTGTAAATTTTCAAGAAAATCGGTTCAGCCGTTTCGGAGTCTATAGGTAACGGACACACAGACACACACAATGTTCCATTTATATATATATATATATATATATATATATATATATATAAAATGTGTGTGTGTGTGTGTGTGTGTGTGTGTGTACAAATAAATACACAAATTTTCTATTGTAGCAGAGAGGATAAATATTTGCTCTGTATTTAAATACACTAAGCCCATTTTGTGGATCAATTTTAATATTTTATGATTTAACTTGAACCAACTGAAATATGTTTCTACCGAAGGATGCTGCAGATATCATGGACCAAGCATATGAGCAATGATGTGCTTTGGGAAAGGATGGAAACGAAAAAGAAATTAATATTGACCATCAGTATAAGACAACTAAAGTTCCTGGGACTTGCAAGCAATGAGGAAGTAGGGTTTGTACATCCTGATACTAACAGGCCGGTAAAGAGAAAAAGAGAGAGAGGAATGCAGCGGATAACATATGGGATGGAACAAGTTGATGACAGGACGGGTGTAGCGTGGTGTTACAGAAGAAAGCGTGCTAAGAGCCACTATTGGGAGACGTAGAAATTGGAATGGCAAAGGACGCGTTCCAGAAGATGAGCAAAATACTAACACACAGGAAAATCTCAATAGAAACGAAGAAAAGAGTGCTAGACTGCTACGTGATGTCAGTTCTTCAATACGGCAGTGAATGCTGGACAATATCATCGAAAATGAGGACAAAACTGGAAGCGGCCGAAATGTGGTTCTACAGAAGGATGCTACGGATATCTTGAGCATACAAGCAACGACGAGGTGTTAGAAAGAATGGCAACAAAAAGGAAATTGATGCTGAGCATCAGGAAGAGACAACTGAAGTTCCTGGGATAGGCAATGAGGAAAGAGAGCCTGGAGAACCTGATACTGACTGGTCAGATAGAAGGAAGGAGAGACAGAGGAAGGCAGCGGATAACATATTTGCAGGGTCTGATCAGGTGGATGACAGAACGGGGGGTTGCCAGGAGTAACAGGAGCAAACATACTAAGAGCCACAAGGGATAGGGAGACGTGGAGAGCCATGATTGCCTACGTCCTGAAAGGACAAGGCATATAGAAGAAGAAGAAGAAGAAGAAGAAGAAGAAGAAGAAGAAGAAGATATTCGTAGAATCCACTTGGATTATTTACCAAAGTTTTGCTGTGCTTGGATATATATATATATATATATATATATATATATATATATATCGAGGCAGCAGATAATTTTCTAAAGATATATTGTGAAATATAAGAGACAATGAATGTCTATTATGTTTAATCATCAGCTGTTCTAAACATCGTGTTTTGGCTTTAATTTTAGATGAAAATAAAGACAAAAATTAATCATACTCACTCATACACACGGTAAAGGAACCTTTAGATATAGGAGGCCATCTACATTAAATCAAAACAACCCACAATAAAATCACATTTCAATCTGATCATAATACATTACACTGCATTTAGACATATGGTTCTGTTAACATTTTGGTCTCTCACACGATGTGACGTCATAGAAACGCATTACAAATTCACGAACTGCATCTGCTATTCGGTGACTGTTATTGTTGCGTGTCAATACAAGATAAAATCATCTTTGATGGTGTATGACTTTATGCTAACGCCCCTGTAACCTCTCTGAAGATGACTCGTGTGAGCCGAAAGCTTATAACCAGCATAATAAAAAATATCCCAATGTTGGACAATATTTGTCTTTATTTTCACCTGAAATTAAAGCAAAAATATGATGTTTAGAACGGCTCATGATTAAACATAATACATATTCATTGTCTGTTATATTTCACAGTGTATGTTTAGAATATATATATATATATATATATATATATATATATATATATATATTGGGACTGTGACAAGATTATCGACGCCGTAATCTGATGCTGGATAGACACAGTCCAATTATCTTGACTGTTTTTAATCAGCGTATATGAATTGTCTGATTCTGAAAATTCACACGGCATTTTGCAAGATACGATTGGCGATAAACAGTCACGAGTGTACCAATGGTTTCCGGAGGTTGGCTGGGCTGAATCACCTCGTCCATTGTGTCCCTTTTGATGGGAGTTCTTCTGCAAAGTAAAAGACCTGACGCCAAAATCTGCATTTCCTAATTCAAAACTCTTTTCATAATCAGCTCGAGCTTCGGTGCTAAATTGGTAACGGCATTTTCCCGCAATAGAAATTATTTACCTTTTTGTAAAAGAAGATATATACTAGTTTCTTATCAGAGGCGCATTTTTTTTATTAACAACTGGCATAATCCTGCTAATGTCACCATTTTAAGATCACAAAATCTGTAACAATTGGTTGTAAGAGAACCTCATCTATTTGATCCTGGGTATGACCTAAAACTACATCCGTCAATAGAGGCTTAACTAGGGAATAGATTTAGGGTACCCCGAACAATTGTTACTTAGGAGTGACCATTGGCTAGGATTTAGCACCTGTTTGCCCCCCCAGTCAGTTTTACAGTATTTTTTTGAAATTGCCTGAATATTAACATAAATAAAAGTGTAGATAAGTGTAAGTAGAATGGGATGTTTGAGTGCATTTCTCTGTGTGTGTATGTGTCTTGTGGGGAGGGGAATCAAATCTGTACATACCACTTCAAGCCATCCACGCTGCCATATTCCCGATCATAGATAGACGCAAAATTGTGACTCGGTTTCCTTCCTTTTTTATGGAAGAGCGTACGCTACTGGTGAACCGGAAGTCATCCACGATTGGACAATAAATAACCAGGAAGAGTCGTATGATGTGCATTTTAGAAGTATGGAAAAAGTTGTAGCTGACAGGAAGCCCACAAGTCGATACCTGATCAGTATCGGCTGAGCCATCGGGGAGAGGGGGTATGATGTTGAAAGACCCAAAACCACTAATGAACCTCGGCTAGAAACATTCCTGATGATGTGTACTGAAGCATCAAATAGATGTATCTTACCAAAAAATCAGAAGTAGTATTTCATGTGTAACTGGTCCCGGCATCGTTGAATACCTTTGCTTTGTGTATAGCCTTTTATTATTTAAAATATATAACATATGCCCTACACAGAGAACCGACTTTCATAGCAGTGGATTTAGCAATGGATTCGATATAGTCATTCCATTTGGGGTCCGCTGAAAGTGTGAGACCAAGGAGACGTAGTGTTTTACTCTCTGGGAGGCAAGCCTGGTCCATGCTAATGGGAGGTAGGTGAGATTGTCGATGATGGTTAATTGAGAGTAGCTTCGTTTTAGAAGCATTAAAATTTACTAGCCATTTCTTACCCCAGTTCAATATGGATTTATCTATAAAAAAATTTACAATAAATTATTCAAGAATATCATTTATACGTTTTCGTTTATTGAACCATCAATCTTGATAATTTCGTTCTCCATAGCTAGCCCTGGCCTTTCGGTAATTCTGATGAATATTTATAAACCTTCTTTAATTTAATGTTTTGAAAACTAACGAAGTTTTGGCTCTTGTATATAAAGACTGTTGCAAAACCAAACAATTGCATTTGTCTTTATAAAGTCCCTCAGTGGACAAAATGCGTCCGTTAAGAAAGTTTTCGTTTCTGTTTATTTAAATTTTTCTTTCACAAATATACTCTCGCCGAAAAAAATACACACCAAGCGAATTAAACGCAAATGAAAGAAGACAGACGAGATTTATATAACCATAAGTCACCCTTAAGTAATACGGAGATAAAGAATTAAAAAAAAAAACCTTCACACATACACAGGGGGGAAAATATGTTTCAAATCAGCGTGCGTGTGTTTGTATGCATATGTATAAATATAATGTGTTGTGAATCATTGTGTATGGATTTGCGCATTGACGGAATATAACGGAACCTCGTATTATGAAATAAAGAAACTAACCCTAAATAAACTCAATTATGAACTTGACCAGAATTTAATTTGGAAATTATATATATCTATATCTATATATATATATATATATATATATAATGTTTTAGATTGTCTACATTAGAAACTATGGGACCTATATTATAGTAGTATAACAAAAAATCATTAGAAATAACTAAATTTAGTTTTCGGAATGAACAAACT
>JBBBDQ010001406.1:2560000-2700000 GCA_037127315.1 Ascarosepion bandense | reverse complement strand
TCATCACTTTCCCCTCTGTAACCCCCAAACCATTCTTTCTCATCACTTTCCCTATGCAGCCCCTCAACCACTCTTCCTCATCACTTTCCCCTATGTAGTCCCCTAACCATTCTTTCTCGTCATTTTCCCCTATGTAACTCCAACGCGAGAGTGGCGGTGAAATGCCTTGCTTGGATTGAAATGATTAAAAATCATATGGAAGGCATTCAGTAGTTTCACATGACTGCTACAGACTGTCCATGTTTCGCAAACATAGAGCAGGGATGGAAGGACTAGAGCTCGAAACACTCAGTCCACGGCACTGCCAGACGTTCTCTCTCAGTTATATAAATATATTTGAACAAATCCTTAGGAGTACAAAACTTAATAATAGCTTGAAATAAGCGTAAATTACATGACATTTTTAAAAACTAAAGATCAACAGGTTTCGTTCCAGGGTTTATCAAGTTTTATTCTGGGAATGGTAAGATGTATATTAAAAATGATAGTGAAAGTGTAAAAAATATTCAAGGAGAACTAGAATCCAATGACATTCACATCCAGCTAGCACTCTCTCTGTTTACAGAGAGAAGTCTTGCTGGATTTGATGTTCAGTGACTCAAGCACCTTTAGATGATATAAGGAGTGGGTCCGTGATAGAACAGTGAAACGGTTCGCACTCAATCCACATCTAAAATTCCTTCTATCTGTAACATATTGTGTAATGAACGACACGGATGTATTAACAAGTTGGCTACTACTAGCAGCACGATTCAAGATTTGCTTAATTCTAAAATCCGATATATATCTACCCTATATACACTACTGTGCAAAAATATTAGAACAAAAACTATTTTATCTTTTATGAGGCATATTAACAGAAAATAAACAATTTAATTAAAGTAATTTTATTTGATTTACTTAACAAATGCTTTAACAAGGAAAAATACTTGTTACAAAATAAATTTAAAATTTAGTATAATAGTCTTTTGCTTTGATCACAGCCTTCATTCTGTCAGGCATTGACGTCACAAGTTTCTTCAATGTATCTAATGGTATCTCCTGCCAAGCAGCTTGTATTTGTTCCCAAAGTGTGTCTTGCGAAGTAACAATAGATTTATCATTTTTTTTTGTCCAAAATATCCCATAGATGTTCAATAGAATTGAGATCAGGGCTTTGTGGAGGACATTTCAAATTCCGAAGCCTTCCTTCCTCTTTCTTTTTAGTTAAATAATTATTACAAATGTTTGGCTTTTCACCCTGTATTTAAATTTCAGTGAAGTTTTTAGAAAAATTAAACCTATCTTAATACTGTTGCACACTACCGGTAGTGTGCAAAGGTGTTAGGATAGGAGTGATTTTAAACTTTATTTTCATGTCTCATAAAAGATAAAATAGTAGTTGTTCTAATATTTTTGCACAGTACTGTATATATATATATATATATATATATATATATATATATATATATAGGGTGGTTCAAAAGTAGATGGCCAGTAAATAAGAACATTTATTTTGAGATTACATACAAAATGATATTTAATAATACAAATATTTAACATTTGATATGTAAATCAAATTTTATTTTTCATGCTACTATGATACGAGGTGTTTCTATTATTTTGTCTAACCCTCTCTCTCTCTCCCTCTCTCTCTTTCTCTCTCTCTCTCTATATATATATATATATATAGACTTTGAAAAAACAGTAACTAGTCTAGCATCTACGCATCGTTTATTCAGAAATGAATTAGAACACTCTTAGCTACTGGCGAATGTTTACATGGTATATCACACGCTAAAAGTTTGTATCCTTATACCGAGCGCCCATAGCTCAGAGGTAGAATCGCCGACAGACACTAATTCTGTCGGGTTTCAATCCTGGGTAAAAAGCAGTCGGATGTCTATTCGTACTGATGAGCTGAGATACAGCGAAACAGATCTGTCTGTGGATAACTATATATATATATATATATATATATATATATATATATATATATTATGATACGAGTTGTTTCCATTATTTTGACTAACTCTCTCTCTCTCTCTCTCTCTCTCTATATATATATATATATATATAATGATAATATACACGCTAAAAAGTCTGCCTTGTTCTACCGAGCGACCATAGACCAGAGGTAGAATCACCGACTGACGCCAATTCGGTCGGGTTTCAATCCTGGGTTAAAAGCAGTCGGAGTCTAACCGTACCTATGAGCTGTGATACAGCGAAACAGATCTGTCTGCGGATGACTATATATATATATATATATATATATATATATATATATATATATATATATTTAAAGATGAAATTTCAATAATTGCTTGCTACTTACGTTTTAATCATATCTGTTTCATCAGGCAGTAAGTGATCTTTTAATTGTGCACGGAACACTTTTTTTAATAGCCATATACTGGTCTAATCAATATTTATTTTACTGTAATATATATATATATATATATATATATATATATATATATAATTGTTTGTTTGAACATTATTTTTGATCGATACCCGTATTTAAGTAGATATTCTGCTTATAAACAAACTATATGTATTTGTTATAATATTTATTATGATTATAAACAGAATGTACTTAAATACGAGAATCGCTCAAAAATAATATTCCAAGAAATAATTTCAATATGTCTGTTTGTTTATAAAAATTTCGTTAATCTTCGTTAATTTCCGTAATATATATACATATATTAATAAATGTACTTATTGTCGTTGGTTAGTGGAAACTTCCAGACAATGGGATGCCACATCCCAGGGTTTCATGTGTTATGCAATCATCAGTGCATATATGTATATTTATTAATTCACGTAACTATATATATATATATATATATATATATATATATATATATATGTGTGTGTGTGTGTGTGTGTGTGTGTGTGTGATTTGATTTTGCTAATGTAAACATATTCTGTGCAGTTCCTGAGTTAAATTTCGTGGCTTTTCATTCTTTGAATATCTAGGAAGTGTTCTGACAGGAGATGGAAAATGAGACACAGAGATCCGAAAGCGAATTGGCATAGCAAAAGACGCTTTCCAGAAGCTGAGTAAAGTACTAAGACACAGGAAAATTTCACTAGAAACAAAGAAAAGAGTGCTGGATTGCTATGTGATGTCATTTCTTCAATACGGTAGTGAATGCTGGACAGTATCATCGAAGATGAGGACAAAACTGGAAGCGGCCGAAATGTGGTTCTACAGTAGGATGCTGCGGATATCGTGAAATGAGCATGCAAGCAACGATGAGGTGTTGGAAAGAATGGCAACAAAAAGGAAATTGATACTGATCATCAGGAAGAAACAACTGAAATTCCTGGGGCACGCAATGAGGAAAGAGAGCATGGAGAACCTGATACTGACTGGCCAGATAGAAGGCAAGAGAGACAGAGGAAGGCAGCGGATAACATATTTGCAGGGCCTGATCAGGTGGTTGACGGAATGGGGGTTGCCAGGAGTAAAGGAGCAAATATACTAAGAGCCACCAGGGATAGGGAGACACGGAGAACCATGATCGCCTACGTCCTGAAGGGACAGGGCACATAGAAATAGAAGAAGAATTATGGATGTCTACATATATGCGTTGTGGTCCAGTGGATATCGGCTCGGAACGAGAAACCGGGGAGCCGAGTTCGAATTCCAGTTGAATCCATTGTAGTCACTTACGCGCAAATACCCTTGGGCAAGGTATTAATCCGTCTCCTCCTTCCAGTTTTGGGTTAAATAGCAGGACAGATTGGGTTCTATAGCCTTGGTCGGCAACCAGTCTACCGCAGAAAGCAATGGTAACCTACTGCGGTATAATCTTCTGCCCAGTCAGTCATGTCTCTTTCGAGACATGATCGCCCAAGCGTGTATCACGTATGGTACTTAACGAACTGACATATATGCAGAAGCTGATCAACGCAAGTCAATACCTGGTTACCTATACTTTCACATGGCACACCATTTTGTTATAAGTGCCTTTCTGTTTACCCTCAATTCGTCCATCAATATTGTCTGCACTCACCCATATACTGAGTACAAGAAATCAAATGTCTTATTACCGAATTCATGCCTATTAAACATCTTCTGGTCAAGTCACGCAACTGGAAAAGAAAAAGAAAACGAAAGCGTTTCCAACGTCCATCATTCAATAATTTCCAATTTATTTCTCCACTATTTTTATGTGCCAGTTCAAACTTACCACTCCGGCAGTCCCGTGTACTAATATGGTAATCGTTTCGGACATGACCTCAACTGTCTCTGTCGAGAGAATCCTCCCTGCCAACTCCAGCTTTTTCTTCTCTTGCGTTGTTATAACTGTGCAAACCTTCACGTATTTAATAAGAAAAACGTTACTTCTGTTAATGCGAATTCCTGAATTTAATTCTGTTAATCTTCGATTCAAATCGAATTCTTCTTCTTCTTCTATGTGAACTGTCGCTTCAGGACGTAGGCGACCATGGCTCTCCACGTCTCCCTGTCCCTTGTGGCTCTTAGTATGTTTGCTCCTGTTACTCCTGGCAACCCCCGTTCCGTCATCCACCTGATCAGGCCCTGCAAATATGTTATCCGCTGCCTTCCTCTGTTTCTCCTTCCTTCTATCTGACCAGTCAGTATCAGGTTCTCCAGGCTCGCTTTCCTCATTGCATGTCCCAGGAACTTCAGTTGTCTCTTCCTGATGCTCAGCATCAATTTCCTTTTTGTTGCCATTCTTTCTAACACCTCGTCGTTACTTGTATGCTCAGTCCACGATATCCGTAGCATCCTTCTGTAGAACCACATTTCGGCCGCTTCCAGTTTTGTCCTCATTTTCGATGATATTGTCCAGCATTCACTGCCGTATTGAAGAACTGACATCACGTAGCAGTTTAGTACTCTTTTCTTCGTTTCTATTGAGATTTTCCTGTGTGTTAGTATTTGCCCATCTTCTGGAACGCGTCCTTTGCCATGCCAATTCGCCTTCGGATCTCCGTGTCGCACTTTCTATCTTCTGTTAGAACACTTCCTAGGTACTTAAATTCTTGTACGTGTTTGATTCTGTTATCCCCGACCTGTATTTGGCATTTTGGTTTGTATCTTTTGCTGATGACCATGCACTCAGTTTTCTTAAAGTTTATTTGTAGTCCCTTCTTGTTACTCTCCACTGCTACTTTCTGTATGAGGTCTTGTAGTTTCCTTTCCGTGTCCGCAATCAGCACTGTATCGTCCGCATACCTTATGTTGTTTAGGTTGTGGCCTCCAATAACAAATCCTGGCGTGTCATCTAGGGTCCTCAAGATATTCTCGCTGTATAGGTTGAACAAATCCGGTGAAAAGACACATCCTTGTCTTACGCCTTTTTCTATCTTTGTGTATCTACTGAGGTCGTTACCTGTACGTATGCAGGCCGTTTGCTGCCAGTAGAGATTTTTGATTATTCTTATGTCTTTCCCGAAAATGTCGAGGCTGCCTAGCATCTCCATCAATTCTTTGTGTCGTATTTTGTCGAACGCTTTAGCGTAGTCAATGAAGCATAGGTACAAGTCTTTCTTCATTAGTAATACCCTTTCAGAGATAATTCTAATTATGAATATGGCGTTCCTTGTTAAATTTTTCCTTCAAAACATTTGTCTCTTTTGAACATTTTGTCGAATTTTTCGTCGAAACGTCTTCGACTATTATTTCTTATGTATTAATTCAAACGAATGTACCCAGGTTCGTAATCTTTATACAAAATATATATTGTATTGTTCTGGTTGGTTGGTTGTTCTTCTCTAGAGTCATATCAATATTAATGGGTTATTTATTGACGAAATCTAAATAAATTGTATGCGATGTTTTCGGCCTCCAACTACGGATAATTTATAGATAATTAATTAGTTCAGTGAAAACATGTTTTATAAAAATAGCTCAGTAGATGAGCATTGCGTTGTGGTGCAGTAGATATCGGCTCGGAACAAGAAATCGCGGAGCCGAGTTCGAATTCCAGTTGAATTCCTCGCATTCACTTACGCGCAAATATCGAAAAACAAAAACTGAATCATTATTAGAAGCGAGAACAATAAAATAAATGGTACCAAGAAGACAGTAGATAGGGTTTGGAATTTCAACTAAATTTTTAAAGTTGTTTGGAAAAAATGGAACTGGAAGAGACTTCCACAAAGAAAAAGCACGAGGGAAGAAAACTTACGGTTGTATCTTTCCAATTCAACTGTAAACTCATGTGATCTTTTTCCAATCTATTACAGCGCTTAAATTCACAAGGTCTAGTTACAATACGAAAGGTTGAACAATTAGCATGAAATTATTTATAGATGTGCGTTGTGGTGCAGTGGATATCGGCTCGGAACGAGAATTCGGAGAACCGAGTTCGAATTCCAATTGAATTGCTTACATTCACTTACTCAGCAATTATCCTTGGTAAAGGTATTAATCCGTCTCTTCCCTCCAGTAATGGGTCAAATAACAAGACAGATTGGGTTCTTTAGACTTGGCTGGCAACCAGTCTACCGTAAAAAAAGTAATGGTAATCTACTGCGGGATAATCTTCTGGCGAGTCAGTCATGTCTCGAAAGAGACATGGTCGCCCAAAACGTGTATGACGTATGGCACTTAACTGACGAAATATAATAGTTGGAAACATAATTAAAACTGCTACTGGGCATAAAGTGGGGAATCGGTTTTCTATGGTTATGATCACCCACTAAATATATTTAATATAATAATGTAATATAATCCATCTCTTTTCACTTCGTGCTATAGGTCAAATAACAGGACAGATTGGGTTCTATAGCCTTGGCTGGCAAACAGTCTACCGCAGAAAGCAATGGCAACCTACTACGGGATAATCTTCTGCCCAGTCAGTCATGTCTCTTTCGAGATATGATCGCCGAAGCGTGTATCACTTATGGCACTTACCTGACTGACTGTCGGATAAACTTATTTTTTTTTATAGTAAGTCATTATATTTACGGTTTCAGGGTTTCTAATTAGTTTTTTCATGTATCATTTATGTTGTACAGGTGCCAGGTGATTGCATTGCACCGAAAGTGCAGCTTCCGATGTTGTATACGTTGTTTGATCTTCATTCATTAGCAAGTACGAATGCGTGAGGTATGAGATGGCCTGCGTCTGATCGCGCAGGTGTTAATTCGTTTTTATTTCCACGACATATACTTTTTCATTCACCTCGGATGTTGGTTGGTTGTTTTATTTTTATGGCATATCAACACCTCGGCGGGTCATTTATTGCCAACTAAATATTTTTTATTTATTGCTAGTAATACCTTTTTCTTTCAACAATTTATTGTTGTTTTTTTTATATAAGTTTTGTGTCTAGTAATACATTTTTCTTTTCGAGTAATACCTCGTTTACAAATGGGATATATCAATAAATAAATATATATCCTATACATATATTTGGAGAACCCTGGGACGTAGTTAAGGTACGAAATATGAGAAAGGAAAATATTTTAAGTAAGTTGTTTGTTTTATGGGATATCAACCACGGCGGGTCATTTACTGCCAACTAAATTTTATTTATCTATTGCTGGTAATACTTTTTCCTTTCAAAACATTATTATTGTTTGTATAAGTTTTGTGTCTAGTAATACTTTTTCTTATTCAAGTACCAAGATTCATTGGGATTTGTTTTTAAGGGCAGGGTCCCCAAGTCCTACCTTGTTATTTAACCCATAATTGGAGAGAAGGGACGGATTAATACCTTTCCCAAGGTTACCAGTGCTTAAGTGAATGCAGGGTATTCAACTGGAATTCGAACTCGGGTCACCGATGTCTATTTCCGAGTCGATATCTACAGCACCACAAGGCACATCCGTCACTAGACGCTTACAGATATTCCCAAGCAGTCACCCATCTAAGTACTGACCATGCTCAACGTTCTTTAACTTTGCTCATCGAGCGAGAACCGGTGTATTCATTTAATTTGTGGAGCAATAAATTTTCTTTTTCATTTCCTGGGTCAGTGCTTAAGTGTATGCAGGGTATTCAACTGGAATTCGAACTCACCGAATTCTCTTTCCGAGCCGATATCTACTGCACCATAACGCACATCCGTCACTATACGCTTACAGCACTTGGTATTCCCAAGCACTCACCCATCTAAGTACTGACCAGTCTCAACGTTCCTTAATTTCGGTGATCGATCGAGAACCGTTGTATTCAACGTGATATGGCCGTAAGCACCTCGAATGTGTTTGCTAATGTGATTGACATTTAATTTGTGGAGCAATAGATTTTCTTTTTCATTTCCTTGGTCAGATTCGAAACCAATATAACAACCTACGCAATCAATTTATATTTTATAGTATATATTATAGTTTTCGTTCAAAACGTTTGTCGCCCTCGAACATTTTGTCGAATTTCCCGTCGAAATTCCTTTGACATTTTGCTATTATTTCTTATTCAAACCAATTTACTTAGGTTCTTCATTTAAAATGATTTCCACCGTAAGTGCAGTTTGCAATGTTCTATACGTTGTTTGATTACCATTCTTAATCAAGTATGAATGCATGAAATATTGCTAATGTGGTTGATATATTTAATTTCAGGAGCGATGATTTTCTTTTTCATTTCCCAGGCCCAGATTCGAAACCAATATAACCTTAGCAATCAACAGCATCCTAAAAAAATAATAAATTACAATAATAATATTTACAATTGTCGAAAACCAACTGAATGTCCATGACAAAAGAAATGTCTAACTGACTCTATAGTCTATCATTGCTCTACCATAAAAATTTTTACAGTAAAACATTTTTTCGGTTGTACCAATAACACCTTTAAAATCCGCTATCTCCAGCAAGTCTCATCTTTGAATAATAAGAATTACGGTAATAGCACATCACTTTCCACATATCGTTGTCATTTAAAAAAAAGTCTAATAAAACTCCTACCATAAAATGAAAAATATTAAAAAAAAAACAGAACTTGGAAATTTTTATAGGAGCCATATTTTCTCTGCTTACAAGAAAAACTGCAAATTTTTAAATTCCCAAAATTAAACCTCCTAAACAAACGTAGAGAAGTAACTTCAACGTCTAATATTTACTCTAAAGTAGAGTTAAGTCATTTTCGAATATAACTAGATCCCTTAATCTATTATGTATCTGAAAAATTACATTTAAAATAATTTTCAAAGCGATAAGTCAACATTTCTTGATGAAGAAGTAAAACCTTGAAACATAGAAATTTCCGTGTCGCAATGTAAATTAAATTAATTTTTAATAAAAACAAACTTCATTGTATATATATATATATATATGTATATATATGTGTGTGTGTGTGTGTGTGTGTGTGTGTGTGTGTGTGTGTGTGTGTGTTACGGAAAAACCCGAAGATTAACGAAATGGTTTTAACAATCGACGTATTTAATTTATTTGTTTGAACATTATATTTAATCGTTACTCGTATTTGGGTAGATATTCTGTATTTAATCAAACAGTATATTTATTTCTACCGGCCTGGTTATTTACGATAAGTTTTGTTACGAAAATATGTGCAATTCGGCACGAGTCAAACTTTCAGCTCCTAGGGGTCGCAGGTTCGAATGTTATACCTGTCAATAAACATGACTTGTTGGAACATGACCGACTAAACAGAGTGAACTCTTCGGACAATCCAATAGAATAGACCTTATTTTCTATAGCATCTCTCTTATTCTTAATGTTTTTCTAAGGCACTTTCGTGCTAAAGAGCCCCTAGCATTTTAGTAAGCTTGTTTGGAATTAAATGTTTCAAAATAAATGTGAATTAAACCCCCACCTCTAGTCCTTGCAAAGCATGTGGTATTCAGCCATGTAAAATTAATGGTTTTCAGTATATATGATAAGCATAGCGGTCGCCTAGAGGTGAAATGATTGAAAAAGTAGGGGACGAAAGTAGATCCATATTTTTTACAAGCATAAGTGTTAAGTGAATGCATCAATTTCGTTAAGCATTCAAGTTTCGATGCCAATATTTTTTACACGCATATCTAAAAAACGTTTTAAAAGATTTTTTTCTACGAAAGAGCATTGAAATGCAGAATTGTATTTCCTAATGTCAGGCTCTGGGGGGCGACAAAAATATCACTTAAGTCATTTAATATATAAATAAAATATATTTGCGATCAACCAAGACACCTTTAAGGCCGGGTGGTTCGATCACAAGTCTACATTCAAAATAAAAAAAAACTTTTAAAAAAGTACAATATTGGCTAGTCACGTGTGGAAATTGAAATCAAAATATAGAAAAGACTCAGACATAGCGTAGAGTATAGGGAAAACAACCGAATATGTACCACGAAGAAAAGTTAAGAGATTATGCTATTCCCAAACAAATATGAACTATTGAATAAAAGAACGGAAATTATGACTAAGTTTAAGCGTACTAAAAAATACCTATTAGGTTCATATAATCATGGATGAAAACGTTATAATTTCATGTCATTTTAAAAATTGCACGTTCAACAACTTTCCGTCACGTGAGCATTCGAAAAAAAAGACACCGTTACGTGAGCGTTTAAAAAGAAACAGTAAACGGTAAAATCAGTTATTGCAAATCGGCTGAAGACACCACATGGTAGAAACGTAGGTCGCGTAAAAATTCGTTTACAAATGTAACATATTAAAAAGTTCTACAATATAATTGTATTGAACACTTTTTATTACAAATGTGCTCTGGTTTAATTTTATTGTTACCAAAAACTAAGTAATTAGAATATATATATATATATATATATATATATATATATATATATATATATATTTGTGTATTTAGACAGCAAATGTTCTTTTAAACATGTCAGATTAAATAAACTGCAAACGATATGTTTGATTATTTTTAATAAAATCCGTTCAGACTCACGGATAATCTTTCGCGTATTACAATCAAAAGATGTAAGAAATGAGCTGTAACGTTCACAGTTATTATTGTCATTCATTTCTTAAGGAACCCAAGTACTTTCAACCTCTTTCCGAGTTCATGATAATATATAAATATAATAAAAATAATAATCGATAACACAACTATCCTATACCAAGAAAACAACAAAAGCAAATTACAGATTCTCGAGGCAATATTCATTAAAACATTTAAGCCGTCAATTAATAGAATCAGCTATGAATACTGTAGTAATGTTCTAAAATGTTTGTAAGAAGAACAGTTTTTTCATGCTTTAACACGTACATGACCATGACATTACAACATATCAGAAAAATTCAATTTTGGATAATTTTCACGTTCTAATGAACGCTAGCAATTTGCCAATCGTTATATTTGAAGCCGAATAAAATGTACAGTGATTTTTAGCAACACACTTTTCCGGTTACATTTGTTACCATAACTCACAGTCCTGAAGATGACCTAGGAAAGAGGTTGAAAGTTCTTTGCTAACTTAAGAAATGAATGAAAATAATATCTGTCAACGTTTCAGCTCATTTCTGACAAAATACGCGAAATATTATCCGTGAGTATGAACGAAAATTATTAAAAATAAGCAAACATATTGTTTGCATTTTATTTAATCTGGCATGCTTAAAAGAAACATTTCTGACTAAATACACAAATATATATAATTACAGATTATATATATATATATATAGTGGAATGAGAATATTGGATCAATACGTAAGTTTATGTCCCTCCGTCGGGCTAGAATGTTTCTTCTGGTTAGAATCGATTTGCACATTTATAAATCAAAATTGGACTGAATTCTGTTGCTATATTAAGCTAGGTGTTCCTGCTATTCATTTCGAATTTCTTCACAAAATCCAAAGAATGACCTGCAGTGTAATCGGTCCTGACTTGGCATCTCGACTTCAGTCACTTTCTCAAAGACCTGACGTGTCTTCCCTGTGTCATTTGTGCAAATATATATATATATATATATATATATATATATATATATATATATTCTAAACATATGCTATTAAATATAAGAGACAATGAATGTCTATTATGCTTAATCATGAGCCGTTCTAAACGTCGTATTTTTGCTTTAATTTCAGTTGAAAATAAAGACAAAAATTCTCCAACATTTGGATAATTATTTATTGGTTTTCTTCTAAGCTTTCGGCTCACATGAGTCATCTTCAGAGAGGATGTTTAAACTGAAATATTATAAAATCCACCATCACCGACGATTTTATTTTGTGTTGACATAAAACTCCGCTTGGCAACGGCAATAGTTACCAAAAATAATAAACGCAGTTCTTAAATTTGCGATGCGATTTTATGACGTCACACCGCGGGATAGCGCGAAATGACAACAAAACCATGTAGTCAAATGCAATGTAATATATTATTTCCTGTTTTAAAGTTGATTTTATTGAGTGTTGTTTGTTTTGATTTGATGTACATGGCCTCCAATATCTGCAGGTTCCTGTTAATGTGTGTATGAGTAAGAATCACCGTATTGTTGACTAAAATCTGTCTGATATTACCTATATATATATATATATATATATATATATATATATATATATATATACCACTTGTTCCTTTCCGAGTATACTGCGTCCTTAGGGGGGGAATGATTTGCATACGTTGATGACGTGTACTCAGTGTGACAGCACAACAATTCGTCGGTTTCCGGACACTTTCGTCTGCTCGACTTCAATGAAAAGCCCTTAGTAAAATATTGGTATGATTTTCAGTTAAGATAATTCCCAACAGTGAGGCAATCTGAAATATTTTTTCCAAATCCCGTGAAACAAAGAATTTAGCTGCTTGATAGTCCGATTCGGAACTGGTTCTAATGGCCGGAATCGATAACAGAAAACGGACCGAAATATCTATCTATCTATCTATCTATCTATCTATCTATCTATCTATCTATCTATCTATCTATCTCGGTCTATTTTTCATTATCGTTCTATACACACAAACACACAAATACACATGTAGGTAAATAAGTTTGTTTACTAAATAATGGGATAGGTATAACTTGTTTTAAGCTAGGGGTAGACAATTTCTATTGTGACAGATAGATAGATAATACAAAACGAACCGAGATAGCTCCCTTAATTTTAATCTGATTTTTATCTATTTTTCCATATAAATATATATACCAGCATCATAGCCTGGCGTTGCTCGGATGTAATGAAAGCTTAAAAACTAATCCATGGTCCTGGAGCTCAGACTTTTTGAACGTTGTCATGAAAGACTAAAAGAGAGTAAAACTCTATCCTCCTTTGTCTCACACTTTCAGCGGAACTCAAGTGGAATGACAATATCGAATCCATTGCTAAATCCGCTGCTATGAAAGTCGGTTCTCTGTGCAGGGCCCGGAAGTTTTTTCCATCTGAATCTATCCTGCACATATATAAATCTACCATCCACCCGTGCATTGAATACTGCTGCTACATCTGGTCGGCTGCCCCTGCTATTCCCCTCGGGGTTCCTGACAAAATACAACGGAGAGTCTGTAACGTGATCGATACCGACTTGGCAGATCGGCTGCAGTCTCTCTCTCACCGGCGCGAAGTGGCTTCCCTCTGTCTCTTCTATAAATATTTTCACGACTTCTACTCCGATGAACTTAGATCACTGGTGCCCCCTAGGTACGAATTTGCACGAGATACTAGATTAGCAACTAGATCCTACCCTTTTACAGTGAAACCGATAAAATATAACCGCACACTCCACCCACGTCTTTTGAACAGGTAAAGGGGCTCATCCCTTGTTCCCTGTTTAGGGTGTGGTTTACGACTTTCTTTTTTCCAATCTTCTTACTCTCTTCTTATTTTTTTTCTTTCTCTCAATTGGCGTAGATAGACTAAACTATGGCCCGGTTCACACTCCACCCACGTCTTGTGAACAGGTGAAGTGGTGACGAGGCTTATTCCTTGTTCCCTGTTTAGGGGGTGGTTTCCGGCTTTCTCTTTTCCAATCTTTTTACACTTAAGTAGCCCTATGCACATCAGTGGCGTTACCGCCTTGCATGGAGTGATATGATTAAAAAAAAAATTCTACTCCAACAATTTCTCTTCTCACACTTCCCGACTGTGGAATTCCCTTCCACATGATTGCTTCTCCGACGGCTACAATCTCCAGGAGTTTAAATGTAAGGTCAATAGACACCTCCTAACACACTAACTCGCATCCATTCTTTCAAACACTCTTCCCATCTACCCAACCATCAGCCTCGGTATCCTTACCCATCTATCACCCTCCTTCTGACATTTCCTATATCTAACCACTCTTTCTCGTTACCTTCCCCTATATAACCCCATGCGCAGTAGTGGTAGTGGAGTGCCTTGCTTGGGATGACATGATTAAAAAAAATAGTTGTTTCCTCTTAAAGCAAAACCGTAGAATGAAAGAAAAATAAATGGATGTAAGTCAAATTTTGATTTCCTGATATCGATATCAAATAAGTTTTTTTTCCGTCGTAAACTGAATTTTGAAGGCTAAATAAGTCCTCTGAGTAAATAGTATCATGGCTGATACTAAGAACTACAATTTTACCTACTTGGAGACAAACCCGAAGCAAAAACTAAAATAAAAGGGCTGAAGAAATACAGACATAAAGGGTTGGTATGTGTTGTTTTGTTTTTGGGCTGGTTGTTTCTTCGTTTAATTTTGGTTATTTTGTATTGGGGTATGTGTTTTCTTTGTGTCGATATTTTCTTTTATTTTTCTATTATTTTACGGTAGCTAGACTTATTGCTGGTGTAGTATGGGTTTTTTTGTCTTTTGTTTCTATGTTTTTTTGTTCTGTTTATTAATAGGGTTGGTTATGTGTATTTTTGGGGGGGGTTCGTGGGTGGTGTGTTTATTTGTTTATTTAAATTTTAGCAAGAATATTTGCGATGTTTGCATAGTACTGCTCATTCGTCTCTACGGTTTAATAGTTCGCTACTGTTGGGGTACTTTAGAATGCGTAGCTTTTCACTTAGACATAAAGGGCAGATGTCGTCAGGTGAGTTGCAAGTTCTAGTTTTTTCTAGGATTTTCCATTTTACTTTGGGTTTCTGTTTTGAGTCATTTAGCTTCCAAAAGTATGCGGAAAGGGATGTTTGGTTTCGGTATAAGTTGTTTTTGAATGAAGTTAAGTGCATGTACCAGCGCTGCTTAAAAGTGTTCTTAGTGGATCCGATATACACTTTTTATTTATTGTGGGATTTTCAATAGATGCTATGTTGCATTGATAGATTATTGAGTTTGTTTTAAATTTATTTTGTAATGAGCAGTTACTAGGGTTTCTGCAATTGCACATGTTTTCATTGTTGTATTTGATTGTTTTATTTTGATCTACGTGTTGATTTAGGATATATTATTAGGATACAGTAGCGAACTATTAAACCGTAGAGGAAGTGCATGATCGCTTACGCCCTCAGGGGACACGGCACATGAAGAAAAAGAATAATGCGTATATCGTAGAAGTGGAAACTATTTTTAAAATTTTCTTCTCCAGAGAGCTCAGTCGTAATCTGAGCATAACAGACTTTGATAAAATACACTGATCCTCATCCAGATGTAGACAATGATTTAATATCTCCTTTTCAGCTGTCTGCCTAGTGAAGGTTATAAATTAAGACATTATTGCTGTATATCTTTTAAGGCAATTTGTCAAAGAAGCTATTTTGTTTCTGTTTTTTTTTTCTTCTTAATGACATTTCCTGTTCTTGTTAAATGAATACGCATCCCCTACCTAAAAAAAAAATAATAGAAAATGTGTGTTGGCAATGTGTAGGTATTGATTGTTCGGTGGGGTGATAGTAATTGAAACTTGTCGTAAAAAATGAAATGGAGCCAAAAATCCCGAAAAGAGAGACGAGAGTATACGTAAAAGACTTAAAATGAAACGACTTTCCCTCGCTAGATTTGTTTTTTTCCTCTTTCTAGAAATAAACAGAGCAAAATAAATAAAAATAGACAAAACTAGATGAGGCTGTCTTGATTAGTAGCATAAAAATGTGTTTGAAACGTTATCAGAAAATAAAACATTTTAAAGAAGGGAGAACAATAAAAGAATCAGAAATAATATATGTATATATCTAAACTTATTTATAAATGGAACTTTGTCTCTGTGTGTGTGTATCCGTTACCTATAGACTCCGAAACGGCTGAACCGATTTTCTTGAAAATTTACACAGTTGTACTATAAGCGTCTGCGAGTGTTCTTAACTGGGTTTTGTGTCGAGGTACCATCGATAAATATCAAAAATCGAAAAATTGTGTTATAGAAGGAGTGGTCCGATTTTAATCAAATATGATACACTCATAGACAAAGACATAAGAAAGGATATTCAGAAGTTTCAATGTTGTAGTTCTTACAATAGTGCAGAAAATCGATAATATATATATATATATAAAAGGCAAGATATTTGTGTCTGTGTCTGTATATCTGTCTGTATGTCCTTTATACAAATCCACAATTTTTATTCGATTCTAACCAAACTTCACACAAATATTCTATAGGCTGAGTCTGAGCTTCAGGACCATGGATTAGTTTTAAAGCTTTCATTACACTCTCGAGCAACGCCGGGCTATACTGCTAGTATGTATATATATATATATATATATATATATATATATATGTGTGTGTGTGTGTGTGTGTGTGTGTGTGTGTGTGTTTAGCTTTGGGTAAGGATTAAATTGGGTTTAATTAAATTAAGGATTAAATTGCATTTTTCAATGTTGGGGATTCTTCTTCTTCTATCTGCCCTGTCCCTTCAGGACGTAGGCGATCATGGCTTTCCCCGTTTCCCTATCCCTGGTGGCTCTGAGCAGGCCTTCTCCTGTTACACCATGCAATCCTCGTTCCGTCATCCACCTGATTAGGTCCTTCAAATATGTTATCCGTTGCTTTCCCCTGTCTCTTTTTCTCTCTATCTGGCCTGTTAGTATCAGATTCTCCAAGCCCTCCTTCCTCATTGCGTATCCCAGGAACTTCAACTGTCTCTTCCTGATGCTCAGTATTAATTTCCTTTTTGTTTTCAAGACCTCATCATTGCTAACATGCTCGATCCATGATATTCGCAGCATCCTTCTGTAGAACCACATTTCAGTTGCTTCAAGTTTTTCCTTTATCTTTGTTGGTATTGTCCAGCATTCACTGCCATATTGAAGGACGGACAGCACGTAGCAATCCAGTGCTCTCTTTTGGGGATTATCAAATCTAAAAAATGTAGATCAACATACTGACGGATATTTCTATTTAAAAATTGTTAAGCAACACATACACACGTATTCTTTTTGTATCTTGTTTATTGGCAACAACACAGTTTCACCTACACATATAGCAGGAATTGAAAACACACAATGTTTTTCTAGTTTACACTACTGGCCATAATTACTAGGCAACCCCAGTTTTTTTTTTTAAAGAATTGATATATATTTTTAATCGCTTCACCCCAAGCAAGACGGTAACGTCACTGATGCACAGGGGGCAACATAAGAGAGAAAGATTAGATAGGAGTAGAGTAAAGAGAAAGATAAACCAGCTACAGGGGGTGTCAGAGAAAGGAGCAAGAGAAGGATGGGAATACAGGTGTGATGACAGTTGCAAAGGTAGAGAGAAAGGAAAAAATATACAGGGTAATGTAGAAAGAACTAGAGTCAAATAGTTAAGAGATGGATATTGACATTGCATTTATATTCCTAAAAGTTGTAGCCGTCAGGAAAGCAAGAATATGGAAGAGAGTTCTACAGGCGGGAAGTGTGAGAAAAGAAGCCGATGGAGTAGAATTGAAACCAGTTGCCAGTATGGTTGAACGAATAAACTCATGTGGCATGTGCACCAGAGACTTAAGTTCGTCAGTGTGTGTATTGTGATGATGCTTAGTGCCAAGATTGTTTTTCTGTGGTTCACTCATACAAATTGACTTTGGCAAGCAGATTCTTTTGTCGTAATGTGCTCGATGTCGAGAAAGAAATAGTGCGTTAATAAGATTAATGTGGAGAAGTTTGTCACTTCAAAGAGCAGAGACATGAAGGTACTATTATTATGTCCTCAATCCTCAGGGCTTCTTTTCAATTTGATTTTTTCTGTAAATTGAAACAAAAAACGCTCTGAGGAAGTAAGACATCATAGTGATCAGTCAGTTAAGTGCCATACGTGAAACACGCTTGGGCGATCATGTCTCGAAAGAGACATGACTGACTGGGCAGAAGATTATCCCGCAGTAGGTTGCCATTGCTTTCTGCGGTAGACTGGTTGCGACCCAGGGCTATAGAACCCAATTTGTCCTCTTATTTGACCAATAACTGGATTGAAGAGAATGGTTGATACCTTTCCCAAGGGTGTTTGGGCGTAAGTGAATCCTTCTCGAAATTTCGAAGTCGGTAACTCTCTGCGCAATTAAATGAAAAACTTCTCTACATGGATCATATATATATATATATATATATATATATATATATATATATATATATATATATATATATATATGTAGTCATCCGGAGACAGATCTGTTTCGCTGTATCACAGCTTATCAGAACGGTTAGACATCCCATTGCTTTTTACCCAGGATTGAAACTCAACCGAATTGGCGTCAGTCGGCGAATCTACCTCTGACCTATGGGCGCTCGGTAGAAGGAGGCAGACTTCTTAAGGACATGATGCATCATGCGCCAGTAGTTAGAGTGCTCTAATTCATTACTGAATGAGCGATAGTCATCTAAAGACAGATCTGTTTCGCTATATCACAGTTCATCATTACGGTTAGACATCCGGTTGCTTTTAACTAGGAATAAAACCCTACCGAATTGACATCAGTTGGCGGTTATACCTCTGAGCTATAGGCTTGGTACAGGAAAGCTAACTTCATATACGATGTAAACGCTCGCCAGTAGCCGAGAGTGTTCAAATTCATTACTGAATGAACGATGCATGTATATATATATATATATATGTGTGTGTGTATGTGTGTGTGTGTGCGCACGCGTGTGTGTGTGTGTGTGTGTGAGAGAGAGAGAGATAGAGATAGAGAGGGAGCTATTGCAAGATACTTGTCAGCACTAATCGTTCTTTCGTTTATGGCAACCGTCGTAGACGCTTTGGTGTTTTCAAATATACTTTTCTTGTTTCATTTTAGTCAGTATTTTTTAACTATCGTTCCCTAAGATAACTTTTATTTGCTCAGTTACATAAATATATATGTTTTTCATTTTTCGAAAACAAATTAAAATGGGAGCGATTAACTTCATGCCAGACTGGGGATTGAGGAAAAATCTCTGAAGAAATATGAGCGAAGGATTTGAACGAGGGAAAAACATGAAAACCTTTTTTCTTCAGTCCAGAAAACTCACAACAGCCGATTAGGTGTTAGCTATTGGGTTTAATGTTTTTTTATAGCAGCGTGAATTGAGCTCGTATGTTTATAGCAAAAAAAATCCTAAGTCTTTTATAATTTTTTATTCTGTTGGACCTTAACGTGTGAAAAAAATATTGACTAAAAACAAAAAACATATTTATTAGGATAGAGAAAGCATTTATTTATCTTTGATTGAGTAAGTCACTTGAGTCACATGACAGCCGCTTCGTTACGTCACTCCATACAGTGACCCAAGCGCTAATCATTTTTAAAGTTCGTGGACACCAACCAAACGAGAAGGTTGTTTTCTTTCTACCTGCGTCTATGCAACATAATGGTGGAAAAGATTAGTTCTACATTATGAATCAAAGACTTCTAAAATCTGAAGAATAGTGGTCACCATTTAGAGGGTGTTATTTTTAAAAGCAAATTAATAAACTTATGTGTCCTTTGTTTTAAACAAAGTTATATTTTTGCAGAAGAACAATATTATATTCATTCAAAACACCAGAATATATATTAAAAACACTTTTTATATAAAAAATTTACCTTTTCGGTTTAAACAGATCTTGGCCAAATTTTTCTACATTTTAAAATCCGCCGATTTTTTATTTTTATTTTGAAAAATACACCGATTTAAAAATATAAAAATTTAAAAATATAAAGCCCGTTATTTTTAGACTAGCTGTAACCGGTCACGGGTTGCTGTGGCTCAGTTTGGTTAAATTGAAAAAAATGATTTACTAAATCAACAAAATTAATGGGATATCTAAGATAATTCGTTGAAAAAAAAAATAGAATTTTTTTTTAAAAAGGGAAGGAAATTATGTTTTCATGCTTGCCAAAATGGAAATAATAATAAAAAGGGTTTAGATTTCAAAAACATAAAACAAGAAATGTATTTACTAAAACCCGAAATGGGAATTGTGCACTAAATTTGAGAATCGTGTATAACTATTTATATATATCATGTGTTTGTAAGTTTCGCATTTGCTCACAGAAATTCTAGAATATATAATTTCGTTTACCCGAAACATGCAGTTTTCCGACCATATAAGTTTATAATAAAAATAGTTTATTGCAATTCAAATGTCGTTGTGTTTCGGTTCAATCTTATTAACACATCATAAGTCAGTGAAATTTTGTTCTATTAGAGATCATTATGTATAAAAACTTAAAAAACAGCACAATTTTTACTATATCCAGACAATTAAGGGGAGATTTTTGGAAGGTTTGTTTCAATGAACCAAAAGAAAGACAGGTCATGATGAACAGCAGGAATTTGATTGTAAGTTTAAGTCGCGTAGAGACTTAAAATGACTTGAAACCCAGATGTTTTCATTGTCACTGTTGAAATAAATTTAATGTATACTTATGTATCCTTTAGCTTGCCTGAAAAGTTATCGCGTGTCCTCGTGAAACGATTACAGGATTTTGTTTAAATTATTTTTCACTTAAAATAGCGAAAAGTTGACAAAAAGGGGAAAGTTATTTTTTTTTAAATACAAACAGATCGTCAAACAGATCTAGTTTACATTGTGAATGATCTATCCGTTAACCGAAATTAATTAATTATTAGAAGATGTGAGAATCAATAGATGTATGCTAGGGGGTAGATTATAAATTATCAATTTATATTGTATTAAAAAAAATTAACTATACTTTAGGATATATTTTAAACGATGATGACATTACATTAGTTTGTACTCTTCCTTATATACATATATCGGGTTTAAATCCTGCATAAAAAGAAATCGGATGTCTAACCGTATTGATGAGCTGTGATACAGCGAAACAGATCTGTCTGCGGATGACAATTTACGCTCTCACACCCTGATTGAGCACTCTGGAAGAATGGCAGAGTTTTAAAAATAGTAGCTACTCTGGCATCTACGTATCGTTCATTCAGCAATGAATTAGAACACTCTCAGCTATTGGGCGTGTATAATGATAATATACACGCTAAAAGTCTGCCTTCTTCTACCGAGCGCCCATAGATCAGAGATAGAGATGCCGACTGACGCTAATTCGGTCGGGTTTCAATCCTGGGTAAAAAAACAATCGGATGTCTAACCGTTCTGATGAGCTGTGACACATCGAAACAGATCTGTCTGCGGATGACAATATATATATATATGAATGATATATTTATTTGTTTGTGTGTGTATATATATCTATAGATTGATTTACTAAAATTAGCAAAACATTCATGCAATCCATTTATCAACGTCGAAGTGTACTTATTTACCTCAGTGTCATCCTTTGTACGAATATTTCAATAGATCTACTAAACATTCTTCATATCAATCTGCTGAAATCTTCCTCCCTGACTTTCCGTCTTTCAATATATATATATATATATATATATATATATATATATATATATATATATATGTTTGAACAACATACTTTCTTTTAACATTTTCCGTTGAATATAAAGAGACAATTAGATTAATTTTCTTTATTGATATTCTTTCATTTTTTTCGTTTGGTGGGAGCAGATGAGTACAAAATTGTCCTTATTGTCTATTGTCTCAAGCGCTTTCAGCTATTTCTTTAGAAATTTTCAATATATATATATATATATATATATATATATATATATATATATATATATAGCGAATAAAGGAATAGGGTTGTTCCAACGAGAGTAATTAGTATAAAATAAAAAGCGTTTTCTTTAAAATATATATTTATTGTTTGGTATTCATACAAATTATGGAGTATTAATTGGTCATGATTTACGCTACACGTGTTTCGAGTCTAAAATTGATTCACTTCAGGCGAACAAATTCCTTGTTTTACGTTTGGGTTTCTCTGAGTATCTGATCATTCATATACATATGTGTGTGTATAAATGTATTGAAATCTTACGCTCTTTAAAGATATATATATATATATATATATACACCTAATTACATACCAAATTTACCAAATTAAATACCAAATATTCTACGTTATATATATATATATATATATATATATATATATATATATACGTAGAATATTTGGTATTTAATTAGGTAAATTCTAATAGATACGAACTCAAAAAAACTCAAGGTTAAATAAATTTATTTAATTTAACATCTAGAAAAATCTTTAGATATTTTACAATTTCATGGATAATACGTATTTACAAATTACTTCAAAATTAACATTTGTATCATTTGGGTCTGACGAGCAGCAGGTTTTTGGCTGCGAAATACGTATTACCCATGAAATTGTAGAATATCTAAAATATATTCTAGAGTGCATATATATATATATATATATATATATATATATATATATATTTATGTACACACATGTTTATATCTGTCAGTCTCTGAATCTCTACTTTAGTTTTTCTTACCGATCTGTTGCTACCTGCATCTTTTGAAATCTCTCTCTCTCAATATATATATATATATATATATATATATATTTCTTCATATCTCTCAGTCGTTTCATATTTATACCCCTTTAAATTAGTCTGAACTCTCTTTATATATATATATATATATATATATATATATATATATATATATATACAAGTATTGTTGGAATAATATTCCTTGTCAAAAAACACTATTTTTAAGAAGGTGCTCAATACAAAAGTGGAGCTAATAATATTATTTATTCATAAATTATAACATGAATATGTTAGAATATCACTACAAAAGTAGCCATTTTGTTTTAACACTTTTGTGTCTTGTCAAGTGATCACTTAATAAGACACAAAAGTGTTGAAACAAAATGGCTACTTTTGTAGTGATATTTTAACATATCCATGTTATAATTTATGAATATATATATATATTAGCCATTTTGTTTCAACACTTTTGTGTCTTGTCAAGTGTTGAAACAAAATGGCTACTTTTGTTGTGATATTTTAACATATCCATGTTATAATTTATGAATATATATATATATATATATATATATATATATATATATATATTAGCCATTTTATTTCAACACTTTTGTGTCTCGTCAAGTGTTGAAACAAAATGGCTACTTTTGTAGTGATATTGTAACATATCCATGTTATAATTTATGAATATATATATATATATATATATATATATATATATATATATATGTTTCAGTAGGTTTATTTCTTTCTCTCTTTTTCCCTCTGTTTGTTTCATAATTTTGTACACTGCTCTGGTCCGTTAGCCAACTTCGTAATGACTATGCAAATAGTGCAACCCTTGCAATCGACACCTCATTGTTAAATTTACACGAACGACCTGCTCCTAATTTTCTCGTCTTTTTCTTAGTGCGTGGTTCGGTGTATTTCATTCTGTCCGAATATATCTCCCCAGATATTTCGCTACATTTTCGGCACTTTGTCAGAGTTAACCTTGTTTGCTTGTCAGTGGGGCATAAGGGGCATGATTTTGCCGATGTCCGTTCTCATGAACATCGCGCTATCGGAATGAATAAAAAGCGTGTTTAGTTGGAAGTGACCCAACTACACCCGGAGAGCGTAATGTCTGCTCAGTAATAATGTCACAATTACTCGGCATGTTGCTTTTGTCCTGAGCGGCTCTATGTCGATCCCGACAAACAAGTAATTTTCCTTTTCTCTCCTGCGTGTGTCGGTAGAAAGAGGTCTTTCAGCCTATCGGGCAGCATACCCCGCTGACCGATGCCATCAATATTCCGGGACATTCTGGGATTTGGGATGTCAGTCTTCCGTCCGAGTGAAGCATTGTTAAACATCTGCGAATGTTTGGCGACAGCGGAGGTCTTTGGAAATAACTTGCCTTAAATGGCTCATTATTTTTTTCCAAGTTTTTGCTTTATTTTTCATTTTTACTTCCTATATTTTCCTTATTTTTATTTTTTTTATTCGCCTTTTTTCTCTTTTTTTTTTCCTTTATTTTTTTTTTTTCACTTTTCATTCCGATTTTCTTTTATTTCAGTAAAGGATTTGTTTCTTCCTTGCTTTCTTTTTATTTTCTTTCTTGTTCTTTTTCTTCTTTATAAGATTCTTCTTCTTCTTCTTTTATGTGCCCTGTCCTTTCAGGACGTAGACGATCATGGCTTTCAATAACTTCCTATCTGTTGCAGATCTGAGCAATATTTGTCTAATTCTTCTGCTTCTTCTTCTTCTTCTTTTATGTGCCCTGTCCTTTCAGGACGTAGGCGATCATGGCTTTCAATAACTTCCTTTCTGTTGCAGATCTGAGCAATATTTGTCTAATTCTTCTGCTTCTTCTTCTTCTTTTATGTGCCGTGTCCTTTCAGGACGTATGCGATCATGGCTTTCAACGTCTCACTATCCCTGGTGGCCCTTAGCACTCTTTCTGCTGTTACACCACACAACACTCGTTCGTTCATATACCGGATCAGGTCCTTCAAATATATTATCCGCTGCTTTCCTCTGTCTCATTTCCCTCTGTCTGGCCTGTTAGTATCAGGTTCTCCAAGCCCTCCTTCCTCATTGCATGTCACAGGAACTTTAACTGTCTCTTCCTGATGCTCAGTATTAATTTCGTTTTCATTTCCATCCTTTCCAAAACCTCATCATCGTTCACATGCTCGATCCATGGTATCCGCAGCATCCTTCTGTAGAACCACATTTCAGGTGCTTCAAGTTTTTCCTTCATCTTCGAAGATATTGTCCAACATTCACCGCCATATTGAAGAACTCACATCACATAGCAATCCAGTACTCTCTTCTTTGTTTCTATTGAGAATGTCCTGTTTCTTAACGTTTTACTCAACTTCTGGAATGCTTCCTTCGCCATGAAAATTTGCCTTCGGATTTCATTGTCGCACATTCCGTCTGCTGTTAAAACACTTCCCAGATACTTAAATTTTTGTACCTTCTTGATTACCCATACTAATATCTCCCAACTGTATTTGGCATTTTGGGCTTCCCTTTTTACTGATGACCATGCATTCGGTTTTCTTGCAGTTCATTTGTAGTTATTTTTGTCACTCTCTTCAACTACCTTCTGTAGGAGATCTTGTAGTTTTCTTTCCGTGTCAGCAACCAGTACTGTATCGTCTGCGTACCGTATGTTATTCAAATTGTTGCCTCCGATTACAAATCCTGGTATAACATCTAGAGTCCTCATAATAGTCTTGCTGTACAAGTTGAACAGATCCGGTGAAAAGACACATCCTTGTCTTACACTCCTTTCTAACTTTGTATATTTGCTGACTTCGTCACCTGCTTGTATGCGGGCAGTTTGCTGCCAGTAGAGATGCTTAAAAACTCTTATGTCTTTTCCAAATATGTCGAGGCTGCTGAGCATCTTCATCAATTATATGTGGCGTGTTTTGTCGGACGCCTTTGCATAATTGATAATAATAAGTTCTTTCTTTATCATCGATCATATTGACTAGCATTCACTGCCATATTGAAGAACTGACAACACATAGTAATGCAGTACTCTCTTTGTTTCTAGCGAAATCTTTCTGTTTCTTAATATTTTACTCAATTTCTGGAATGCTTTCTTCGCCATGCCAATGTGCCTTCGGATCTTCTGTCTTCTGTTAGAACACGTCTCAGATATTTAAACTTCTGCACTTGCTTAATTTTAGTATCCCCCACCTGTATTTGGCATTTTGGGCTGACCTTTTTGCTGATGACCATGCATTCGGTTTTCTTGCAGTTTATTTGTAGTCCTTTTTTGTCACTCTCTTCAACTACCTTCTGTTTGAGGTCTGGTAGCTTCAGTTCCGTGTCTGCTATCAGCACTGTATCATCTGCATCCCAATAAATACAATTTTTAAATGTGCGTTCAAATACGTATGTCCTTACGTAATTTGAAATTGGGGGTTAGGTCAGTGTTTGGATTTCCCTGCAGCTTTCTTGTCCAATCTCCTGCTCCAATTCGGTCTTCTTCAATAATTTGAACATCGTCCGCCACTATGGTTTCATTAGTTGTATTGCGTTTGTAGTCCTGTTATTATTTATTGTAGTATTCTTGATTGTTTTTCTTCTTTTTGTTTGCCTGAAATAATCGTCGAAACCAATCCGCCTATTCCTTCCAGTTATGTGATAAATAACAGGACAGATTGGGTTCTATAGGCTTGGTCGGCAACCAGTCTACCGCAGAAAATTATTGGCAACCTGTTGGGGAAAAATCTTCTGCTCAGTCAATCATGTTTCTTTCAAGACTTGATCGCCCAAGCGTGTATCACGTATGGCACTTAACTGACTGAATCTAGTTTGGAGGTTCCTGGTAAAAGTTTTATTTTGTCTAAATCTGTTCCTAACCCTAAGAAGTTATGTCCTGGCAGTGTTAAATCCCAGGGTTTTCCTTTTTGATTTTGTCATGTTTTTGTTTTTTTGTGGGGGTAGGATAATGAGTTGATTGTGTGGTGTTGTAATTTATATAAAAACCAATAAAAAGGCACCATTTTAACCGGTCAATCCGCCTGCAGTGTATTCCCACGCCCACTTCATTAACAAAAGAAAATACAATTAAGTAAGCGTGGCAATATACTACGGGGCGGATTCGCAGGTCTAAATTCCAATGTAATGAAAACAGACATAATTAGAAGGGCACTACGCCTCCTTGGCCTAACACTCTCAGCGGACCTCAAATGGAATGACAATATCGAATCCATAGCTAAATCCGCTGCTAAGAAGGTCAGTTTACTGTGTAAGGGCCAGGAAGTTTTTCTCATATATAAATCAACCATCCGCCCGTGTATTGAATACTGCTGCCAAATCTGGTCGGGTGCCCCAGCTATTCACCTCGGGGTTCTTGACAAAATCCAACGGAGAATCTGTAATGGGATTGATCCCAACTTGGTAGCAGTAGCTCTCTCACCGGCGTGATGTGGCTTCCCTTTGTCTCTTCTACAAATACTTTCACGGCTTCTGCTCCAATGAACTTAGCTCACTGGTGTCCCCGTATATGAATTTACATGAGCTACTAGACTATCAACTAGGTCCAACCTTTTTACAGTGAAACCAATAAAATCTAACCTCAATATCTACTCTAACGGCTTCTTTTCTCGCACTTCCCGCCTGTGGAATTTCCGTCCGTATACTTGGTTTCCCCGAGAGTTGGAATCTCCAGGAATCTGAATGTGAGGTCAATAGACATTTCCTATCTCACTAACTCGCACCCTTACTCTCAAGCTCTTTTTTCTATCCACTCCATTTCCATTATACCGGTATTCTCATCCGTCTATTACCCTCCTAGTGACACCCAGCAGTAAAACTGTCTTGCTTGGGGTGGGGTAATGATTAAAAAAAAAGAAACATTGAAGTACAGTTAGAAACACATAAAAAAAAAGAAAAAGAAAGGAAAAGAAAAGAAAAGACCAAAATATACTATCGAAAGAAATAGCACTTTACTACTCAGAACTTAATCGAGAAAATTAAAATATTGTACACGGCGATTAAATTAAGAATATGAAGAAAGAAAAATACACACATATCAATAATATACTCGTATACCAACGTTACACTCTCCTTTCAATCAAGCTCTAATTTTCCATCGAATGATGCCCTTAATTTAAATTAAAATTTCTTGATGTATTTCGAATGGTAAGCAGACTGTTTCAATTGAAAGTCCTTGAAACAATTTTTATTAAACCAACACTAATATCTTTACGTCAACAAAATAATTGGTTATTCAGACTAATTTTTTTAATAATTATTTCAACCCAAACAAAGCTAGACTGGCATTAGTGCACAGGGGCACAAAGTTACAGAAAAATAAAACAAGGTTCTGGGGATGTCGAAGAAAGGATAGAAATCGAGGGGTAGATAGAAAATAGCAATTTACGTTGCATTTGGAGAATTTAGCTATCATTAATTCACAACAGGGAAGTGTGAGAAAAGAAACTATCAGAGTAGAAGAGTGGGTTATATTTAACTATTTCAACGATAAAAGGATGGGATCTTGATGCCACTGCAGTAGCAAGCGTAAATACATGTTGTCGGAGAACCAGGGATAAAAAGCTTGTTAGAGCAGTTGACATGGAAATACTTGTAGAAAAGACAGAGAGAAGCCACATTACGTCGGTGCGAAAGTGACTGAAGGCGGGCTGCCAGGTCAGGATCGATTATATTGGATTTTTCCAAGAGTCACAAACTTAATAGCAGGGGCACTCGACCAAAAATGGCAACAGTATTCAATGCAGGAACGAATGGTAGATGCATAAATGTGCAAAATTTATTTTGACAAGAAAAACTTCCTGGCCTGACACAGTGACTTAATTTTCCTATCAGTTGATGCAGCTATGGATTCGATGTATTCATTCCATTTGAGGTCATCTGAGAGAGTGAGGCCAAGGAAGTGCATTGTATTTCTGTCTAGCGTCATCCATTCTGATGAGAGGCAGGAAAGTTTCGCTACTCTGTCTATAGATATAACTGTGTCCGCATATAACTGGTTTATATATATATATATATATATATATATATATATATATATATATATATATATAATGTAATAGTTGTTAAAATGGAGTAGATAGACTAAACTATCGCCCGTTTCACACTCCACCCATGTCTATTGAACAGGTGAAAAGGCTCATCCCTTGTTCCCTGTTTAGGATGTGGTTTCCAGCTTTCTCTTTTCCATTCTTTTCACTCTTTTCTTTTTCTTTTTCTTTTTTTTAATTGGAGTAGATAAACTAAACTATCGCCCGGTTCACACTCCACCCATGTCTATTGAACAGGTGTAGAGGCTCATCCTTTGTTCACTGTTTAGGATGTGGTTTACAGCTTTCTCTTTTCCAATCTTTTCACTCTTATGTAGCCCCCTGCACATCAGTGGCGTTACCGCTTTGCTCGGGGTGATATGATTAAAAAAATGTTTAGAAAAGAATAGTATCATTACAGAAAAATTCTCATGTTTCGGAGCACATCCGCTTGTCCTCGGGTGATTTGTGGAACTGAAAATAAATGGTGGAAACGATTTATTTTTGGGAATGTGATACAGGGGCCCGACAATATTTTTCGGACACTTTAGTATTCGACTTTCCGAGTACCATAGAGTGGCGAAATTCTTTCAATAGAATGGCATAAACATATAAAGACAATACCTGTAATAAAAATGGAAGAACATCGATTAGGTAAGGAAAAATATTTATTTTTCATCATTTTTTACAAAACACACGCGACATTATTTTTTGGACATCGTTGAACAACTGTTAATAGTCTGTAATATCACCTTTCTTCTCAATAACTTTTATCAATCTCTCTTCATAATGATCAAACATATGCACAATAACATCTCTACGTGTTTCTATTAGTTGATTTTTGGCATCTAGTATCCGTTCCCATAGTTGAGCCTCTTTCATTATTTCAGGTCCATCATAGACAAGTTGCGCAAGCATTTCCCAAACATTTTCTATTAAATTTAGATCTGGGCTTTTTGCAGGCCATTCCAAAGTAGTCATATTCACTTTAGCCATCCATTCTTTCATGTGTTTTGACACATGGATGCTGCAATTGTCTTGCTGTAGAACGAAATCATTCCCTATCTCTCTTCTTATGCTTGGTAGGGCTTTCTCGTCCAGCAACTGTTTGTAGCTTTCGCTGTTCTGTTGTCCTTTCAGCCACTCCAACCATATATTTCCATTAGCAAAGATCATTCCCCAAACCATAACTCCTCCTCCTCCCATCTGTCGTTTGTTCAGTACAGCAGGCTCACCCCTTCTCGACCAAGTACACCATCCATCGGGCCAATCAAACTTGAAACGCTTCTCATCAGTAAATATAACCTTCTTAAAGTCAACATGCTTTGTTAACCATCTTTTAACACACTCCAGTCTTGCTCTTTTGTGTTTCTTTGTTAGTGTAATTATTTTCTTAGCCTTTGCATACTTCAAACCAATCATATGCAGCGTTCTTCGTACTGTTCGGACGTTTACATCCAATTCACATTTCTCCTTCACTTTTCTTGCTGTAACTTTTTCTCCAGATGTCAAAAGCCTTGTCACAGTCCTCTTCATTCTCCTTTCAGTCCTCTTGCCAATTGATCTTTTCCGTCGTCTCTTTTTTTCCGCTCGGAGTTTGTCTTCAGCATGTATTCGACCGTTGATTTCGATAGCTTCAAATCCATGGCGATCCTTCTGATGCTGAAGCTATCATCCCGCTTCTTCCGTGCCAAACAAACGACTTCTTTTGAATGCATTTTACCTCATTAAACTTAATTGTTTTGCCAGTAAAATAGAACAGATAATTGATTCTAATGATGACAGCTAAGTGTACAAGCAGAAAATTTGCATACAGCAACATATACATGAACTTAGCTCTTAATAAAATAGGATTTTTTGTCATGTCCGAAAAATAGTGTCGCGCAAGTTTTTGCAAAAATCACAAAAAACTAAAATTATCAAAGCCAAACTAAAAAAAATGATTACACTAGTAGTGGATTTTCACTCCTCAACTACGTACTTACAATCTCAAAAGTTTTTGGCACTAGTAACCACCTTGAAGTACTTTTTTCAAAGTGTCCGAAAAATATTGTCGGGCCCCTGTATGTAGGTGATGTGGGGGATGGGAATTTAGTATGTCTAAGCTGGTCCGTCGGCAGTTTGTAACCATAGAGATACAGATTTGGGTTAGAAGAGGGGAGCGAGATAACTTAGTTCTGGACAGGTCACCTTTTAGTTTTGTCTGGATAATTCGTATAGTGGGACCTTAGATCTTTTAAATGGGTAGACACTTTTTATTTAAATACTATCTATGAGTGGATGAAATAGATTGACGTTTTAGTGTTGTATGGGTTTATTTTATTTTATTAATATAATATTCATTTTTTTATTTTGTGGATGAAACATGGGTATTAATTAACTTTTGGAGAGGATTAATTTATCTGAGTGAGGTATCTAGTGGTGTCACATAATTCTTTAAATAGGTAAATAATTTTAACTGTAAGTTGATTTTTATATTACGGGTTTTAACTGATACTTTTTGATTAGTTATATTTTAACGAAAATATTTTCGATGTTTACATAACACTGTTAATTCATCACTACGTTTCAATAGTTCAATAAGTAGCCCATGACCTGCCTAGAAGTCCAAAGAATATTTATGTGAAGTTTAGTGAGAATCGGATAAAAATTGTGGATTTGTATAAAGGACCAAGTACACTATCCATCCATGTAATTAACTACAGAATGACTTTCTACGTAGGTAACAAATTTCGGCCGATTTCTGGTCGATTTTCTTCCTTTACTGAAACTTCCGGCGATGTACTTCCTGTAATGAAAGTAATGTCCTATTGTATTTCTACGCTCATTACTTTCATTACAAGAAGTACATCGCCGGAAGTTTCAGGAAAAGAAGAAAATTGACCAAAAATCCACCGAAATTTGTTGTCCTACGCAGTAAGTCATTCTGCAGTTAATTACATGACTTCGTGAGAGTTACGGGAGAGAAAAAGTGCGAGACATAGTTCGTTTTATAATGGACTTTCAAATCAAAAAGGTAGGTTTCTTCAATAGACTTACAGACAGACTTACAGACAGACAGACAGACAGACACAAAAACATCTTGCCTTTTATATATATATAGATTTACTATTTTTTCAATTTCTTCTGGTTCACTATTCATATCTACTCTTGTAATATATATAATTTTTCCACTTATTTCTTAGTCGTAGTGTCAATTTGTTGATGATGTAGACCTTTTATGAAAAGTGTTCAAATGGCGCAGGTGAGTTATTGCCATTGGCACGCGAGAGCACTAATTGTTTTTTTTTTATTTGTTATTTTACGTTCTTTGTTTCAAGTTGTTTATTTTTATTATTTGTATATTATTCTCGGTTTAAATTTGACAATTTTTTTTCTTTATTTTTAAAAAAATTAGTCGTTGGTCTCTTCAGTTTCTTTTTTTGTTGTTTTATTATTTTTTTTTAAATTTTCCTTTCGTCATCTTTTTTAATTCATGTCCTTTTTCATTTCAAAATTTTCTTTTTTTTGTTATTTCTCTTTTCCCAATTTTAATATTCTTTACTTTTAAAAAATTGACGTCCGTCCGTTTTTCTATTTTTTTCTTAACTAAATTCCGGATGTTTTCTTATTTCTTCCATTTTTGAAAATCTATTTTTCATCATTTCTTTCTTCGCAATTTCAATTTTCTTTGCTGTTAAATTCAGGTCAATTTTCATCTCAAAATTTTCCTTCGATGTATTTTTAAATTTTCGACAGTTTTCTTTTTCGGTAAATTTTCGTTTCAGCTCCTGACGGCTTTTCCCCCTTCAAATTTATCCAAAATAGCATTATCTCTGTGCAAATGTATATGATGAACTCAAATCAACAATTAGTTATTGAAGAAATTTACCTTTCTTTTATCTAAATGTCTATAAAAAACGAACTATATCTCGCTTTTTTCTCTCTCCCGTAACTCTAACGCAGTCATGTAATTAACTGCAGAATGACGTTCTACGTAGGCAACAAATTTCGGCCGATTTCTGGTCGATTTTCTTCCTTTACTGAAACTTCCGGCGATGTACTTCCTGTAATGAAAATAATGTGCTATTGTATTTCTACGCTCATTACTTTCATTACAAGAAGTACATTGCCGGAAGTTTCAGGAAAAGAAGAAAATTGACCAAAAATCCACCGAAATTTGTTGTCCTACGCAGTACGTCATTCTGCAGTTAATTACATGACTTCGTGAGAGTTACGGGAGAGAAAAAGTGCGAGATATAGTTCGTTTTTTAATGGAATTTCAAATCAAAAAGGTAGGTTTCTTCAATAAGTAATTGTTGATTTGAGTTCAGCATATACATATGCACAGAGATAATGCTATTTTGGATAAATTTGAAGGGGGAAAATCCGTCGGGAGCTAAAACGAAAATTTACATCTTTTTGTTTAATTTTATTTCTTTATTTCTTTATCCGTTATTTTTTTTAAATTCATTTCCGTTTTTATTTCAAAATGTTCTTTCTTTCTTTCTTTCTTTCGTTCTTTCTTTCTTTCTTTCGTTCTTTCTTTCGTTCTTTCTTTTTTCGTTCTTTCTTTCTTTCTCTCTTTCGTTCTTTCTTTCTTTCGTTCTTTCTTTCTTTCTTTCGTTCTTTCTTTCTTTCTTTTTTGTTTCTATTTAAAATTTTCGATGTTTTTATTTCATTTTTTTATATTGCTTTCTTCCCAAATTTGAGTTTCCTTAGCTTCTTAAAATTCACACAGTTTTTCTATTACAAATATTCGTTTCTTTTGTTTCTTTATTTTTCTTCTGCTCATTTACTCATTTCGCTTTGTGCTTTTATTCTCATATTTTTAATCTATTTATCCTAATCTTTCAATTTCATTTCATCTTTATATTTTCTTACCTATGTTTTCGAACCTACATAATTGCCATTAACTAGATTTTTTTCTTAAAATAATCCCTTCAATACCGTCTCGCTCTCGGCGTCCTGAATCTAAAAAAAAAAAACAAATTTCTTAACGCACATGATGTCCTTGTTATATTCACGTAAAGTCCCTGTTGTATTCACATTGTTGGTAAATTGTTAGCAGAAATAAATCCTACATCAATTAATCACGCTAAAAAGACGCCATCACAATGAAAAGCAATTAAAAAACAATTAAACACCTACTTAAAAAACAAAATTCATGAAGCAAAAAGAATCACACACACAAAGATATCAAATTACACCAAACTTGATATAAATACAAACAAAAAATGAAAAAAAAACAAAAAAAAAAAACAGAAACCTCGCAGAAAACAAAAACCCCGAAGAATAAAGACGTCACAATAATGTATTTATGAAATCTCGAAGACAGCATGACTGAAACAGAACTGTTAAGGCTAAACATAAACCTTCTCGCCTAACATGCCTTTCTAAACAACAAAAAAAAAAGCAATTGTAGCACTAATTTAACGCACACAGAGACTCGTACACACACACACACACACATACACAGACACACACACACACACTCACACACACACATATATATATACACACATACACACATATATATATATATAAAGACACGCACACACACACACACACACATATATATATATATATATATATATATAGGAAAAACTACTAAAAAGTTTAAGTTTAAAAATGTATTTTTTTTTTACAGTATTTATTTATTTCTATCATTATATATGTATATTTGATATCTCAGACCGGCCTCGGCCTTTCATCAGAAACAAATGATTTTAAAATTTAAACTAGAAGCGTTCGCCACGAGAGAGTTCGTCGAGAGATGTTTACATCACATGACGTAGAAAGCGATAGCGTTTTTATTTGTAAACGTAAACCTATCTTTAATAACACTTTTAAATGTTTTAAAGAAATTTTTTAAGTGTATCTAAAAATGTCTAACTATTGAAATATTTATAAAGATTCAAAACCCCTAAGTCCCTATTTAACCCTACCCTATAATGTATTTAATTTTAAAATCTGGTATTTTTCTTTCTTTCTGTGTGAGTATGTAGAACTAAAATCGGAATCTATCAGTAAACATTTGCAGTTTAAACAACATTTTATTAAACAGTATTTCGTAGAAAAACCTAGTCATGTAGGTAATATTAGGCAGATTGTAATCGATAACACAATAATATTCACATATACACACAATAAAACAAACCTTCAGATACTGGAGGCCATCTAGGTTAAATCAAAGCAAACCACACTTAATAAAATCACATTTCATTCTGGTCACAATACATTACATTGCATTTAGACATATGGTTGTGTTAACATTTCGGTCTCTCACGCGGTGTGACGTCATAGAACCTCATTACAAGTTGACGAACTGCGTCTACTACTCGGAGATTTTTATCGTCGCATGTTAACACACGATAAAATCATCTTTAATGGTGGGTGTCTTTATGTTAAAATCCCCGTAACCACTCTGAAGATGGGTCATGTGACCCGAGAACTTAGAAGCAGCATAATAGAAAAATATCCAAATGTTGGACAATTTTTGTCTTTAATTTCACCTGAGATTAAAGCCAAAATGCGACGTTTAGAACAGCTCATGATTAAACATAATAGACATTCAGTGTCTCTTAGATTTGACAGTATATCCTCAGAAAATTATCTACTACCTCGAAGCACTATATATATATATATATATATATATATATATATAGTAGCTACTATGGCGTGTACGAATCGCTCATTCTGTAAAATGAATTAGAGCATGCTAACTATTGGGTGCATATAATGATATGCACTAAAAGATCTGCCTTCTTCCACTGAATGCCCATATCCTAGGGGTAGAGTCGCCAACTGACGCCAATTTGGTCGGGTTTCAGGCCTGGGTTAAAAAGCAATCGGAGTCTAACCGTACTGATGAGCTATGATACAGCAAAACAGATCTGTCTGCGGATGACAATATATATATATATATATATATATATATATATATATATATATATATATATACGAAAAAACTAAACGGATCGTCAGGGAAAAGGCTTTTCCCTGACGATCAGTAGTGTGAAATTGCGGTAGGTTTTGGCTCACTTTAGAATTTTTCGTGCGTTTTTGCTCTACTATTGTATTTTAGTACTTTCGTATCGAGCACTTTTTCTTGTGTTTGGTTCCGTTTGGGTTTTTTCTTTACTGCGGAATATTGAATGTTTTGTTCTTGTTCCGCTGGTATCTTTTTTCTCCCCATTTATCCGACGACTTAGTACGCCGGATTGTAACGGATTTTGGTTCTGTTTGTTAATGGTTTTTTCGAGAGTTTATATTGGTATAAATTTAAGGAGTACATTCTTACAGAGTCTAAGTAGTTATTATCATTATATATATATATATATATATATATATATATATATGTGTGTGTGTGTGTGTGTGTGTGTAGCTATGTATATGAATGTGTTTGTAGAGAACTTTACAGCCAAACAATTGGTGAAATTATTCCTGTTCTGTTTTTTTGCTTGTTTTTAGCTCATTTAATTTTTTTAAATTCTTTATTTCTATATTTTAATAACTTGTTTTCTATCATTTCAGTTTTTCTCTTTTATTTATCTGTCTTTTTTTTCTTCATTTTAGCGTCCCTTACAGATTTCTCCCTTTTTTATTTAGTTTCTTTGTATTTATTCCTTTCTTTTTCTAATTTCATCGCTTCTTTTCGTTTATATTCTTTCTTTCTTCTGTTTCTTTTCTCAGAATTTTCATTAACATATTCCTTCCTTCCTTCCTTCCTTCATTCTTTCTTTATTTGCTTTTTATTTTTTTATTTTGTTGCTTTTTACTTTCATTCCTTCCTACGTTTTCCTCTTATTTCTGTTAAAATGAGATGTGTATGTTATTTTCATTTGTTCTTAATTCAGACGATAATTTAGCCAACGCATCCTGTTCATATAAGTGAATTTAATGTATTGAGGCAGCAGATAATTTTCTAAACATATTCTGTTAGATATAAGAGACAATGAATGTCTATTATGTTTAATCATGAGTCGTTCTAAGCATCTTATTTTGGTTTTAATTTCAAGTGAAAATAAATTTATTATTAAATAATTTATTAAAATCAATACTTTACTCAGCTTCTGGAACGCGTCATTTGCCATGAGAATTCGCCTTTGGTTCACTGTGTCGCATTTTCCCTCTTCTGTCAGAACACATCCCACGTATTTAAATTTTAGAACCTGCTTGATTTTAGTATCCCCCAACTGTATTTGTCATTTTGGGCTGCTCTCTTTGCTGATGAACTTAAACGAGACAAAAAACGATGCCAAGATATGGAACGGAATACAAGAAACTACACAAAGACATAAGGAGAAAATAAAAACAGTCTAACGAAAGATGGCTTAATGACAAATATGCCGAAGTACAGAGACTGAGGACGACAAATAATGGTGATATGCTTAAAAATATAAAAAAACCTGCTCAGAAACATGATGTATGAAAGCAAAGGATAGTGCATTCATACTAGAAAATGAAAAAATGATTAAGAAATTGTATGAGTACATTGCTGATCACTTCCATTAGAAAAGAGAGAAACCAGCAATACACAAAAATACGGATGGACCAGAAATATTAAAAACCAAAGTGGAATCGGCAATGGCCAAATTGAACAGAAATAAAGCGGCAGGACCCGATGTGAATCTAAAAGAGATATTGATTCCCTTACAATGCTTTGACATAGACAGGCTCACATCTAAACTTTTTTATAAATGGAACTTTGTGTGTGTGTGTGTCTGTGTGTGTGTCCATTAACTATAGACTCCGAAACGGCTGAACCGATTTTCTTGAAAATTTACACAGTTGTACTATAAGCGTCTGCGAGTGTTCTTAGCTAGGTTTTGTGTCGAGATACATCCGATAAATATCGAAAATCGATAATCGAAAAAATCGGGTTATAGAAGGATTGGTCCGATTTTAATCAAATTTGATACACTCATAGACAAAGACATAAGAAACGATATTCAGAAGTGTCAAGGTTGCAGTTCTTACAATAGTGCAGAAAATCGATAGCATATATATATATAAGGCAAGATGTTTGTGTGTGTGTGTCCGTTTATCTGCCTGTATGTCTGTATTTTTTTCAGCCCTTTTGCTTTGGGTTTGGCTCTAAGTAGGAATTGTAGTTATTAGTCTGAACCATGATACCATTTTCTCAGAGAACTTATTTAGCCTTCAAAATTCAGTTTATGACGAAAAAACTTATTTGATATCGATACCCGGAAGTCAAACTTTGACTTTCATCCATTCATTTTTCTTTCAGTCTATGGTTTCGCTTTAACTGTAAACAACTATCGATTTTTAGTCTTTCGTTCCAACTTCCAAAGAGTCTGAGTTCCAGGACCATGGATTAGTTTTAAAGCTTTCATTACACCCGAGCAACGCCAGGTTATACAGATAATAAATAGTAAATGAAATCTATAACAACGTCAATACACCGAAGAACCTAAGCAGCTCAATTTTCATATCACTGCCTAAGAAGCCAGGTACAAAGTGATGTGAACTCAAATTAGTGAGCCACTTTACAAGACTCATCATCCGAATTTTCATGAACAGAGTGCACAGCAGAATCGGACAAGAACTATGTGGCTTTGTTAAAGGCGGCGAAACAAGGAATTCGATTCTCATACGCTCATGCTATCTGTAAGAACGATAGAAATGCAGAATGACCTCTATCTGTTCTTCACAGACTACGCAAAGGCATTTGACAAAGTACGACACAAGGACTTGATAGAGATGCTCGACAACCTCGACGTTTTCGGAAAAGACTTTAGAATAATCATGAATATATATTGGCCGCAAACCGCTTGCGTACAGATAGGATATGAACTCAGCAGGTATACAAAAATAGAAATGGGCTTAAAACAATGATCTGTTTTCTCATCGGATCTATTCAACATACACATTGAAACAATTCTGAGAGAGATAAAGCACTTGCCAGGATTCGTTATTGGCTGCCATAAGATACGCAGACGACACAGTGCTGATAGCAGTCACGGAAAAGAAAATACAGGACCTTTTACAGAAGGTAGCAAAAAAAGGTGAGAAAGGAATGAGCATAAACTTCAAGAAAACTGAATGTATGATCAACAGCAAAAAGAGGAGTCTAGTATGACAATTACAGGTCGGAAAAACTAAAATAAAACAAAGAAAGAAATTTAAATATTTGGGGAGCTTACTGACGGAGGATAGAAAGTGCGATTTAGAAATCCAAACCGGTATTAGCATTGACAAGGACGCATTTCAAAAGCTGACCAAAGTACTCAGAGACTGGAAAATCTCAATGGAAACAAAGAAAAGAGTGCTGAATTACTATGTGATATTTATCTTTCTGTATGGCTTTGAATGTTGGACGATCTTTTCAAAGATGAAGGAGAAGCTTGGGGCAACAGAAATATGGTTTTACAGAAGGATGCTGAGAATAACATGGAGTGAGCAGGTGACTAACGATGAGGTGTTAGAGAGGAAGGAAACGAGGCGAAAACTCATACTTAGCATAAGAGAGACAGATGAGATTTCTAGGACATGTAATGAGGAAGAAGAGCCTGGAGAATTTAATACTCACAGAACGGATAAAGGGAATGAAAGACACGGAAAAACAGCGCGAAACATACATGATATGCCTGAACAAATGGGATGCCAAAGCGGGGTTTGGGAGAGATCGGGGAGCCGAGTTCGAATTCCAGCTGAATTCATTGCTTTCATTTCCGCGCAAATACCCTTGGGAAAAGTATTAATCCTTCTATTCCTTCCAGTTATAGGTGAAATAACAGGACAGATTGAGTTCTATAGCCTTGGTAGGCAACCAGTCTACCTCAGAAAGCAATGGCAACCTACTGCGGGATAATAATTTGCCCAGTCAATCATGTCTCTTTCGAGGCATGATCGCCCAAGTGTGTATCACGTATGGCACTTAACTGACTGACTGACTGAATATAATAGTTGGAAATATAATTAAAATTTGTACTGGGCATAAAGTGGGGTATCATTTTTCTATTGTTAAGAAGTAATAAACTGATCCCCCCTAATACTTAATATAATAATATAATATAATCTATCTCTTATCTGTCCAGGACAGATTGGGTTCTATAGCATTGGCTGGCAACCAGTCTACCGCAGAAAGTAATGGCAACCTACTGCGGGATAATCTTCTGTCCGGTCAGTCATGTCTCTTTCGAGACATGATCGCCCAAGCGTGTATCACGTATGGCACTTAACTGACTGACCAGGTGAAAGAATTTTGAAAGCGACAAGAGACAGGGGCAAGCGGAAGTCCATGATCGCCCACGTCCTGAATGAACATGGGACATGAAGAAGTTAATATATTCTTAATACTTGATACAATTAAAAATTTCTCAATAAAATAGTTTAATTAATTATTTATAATCATTTAAATGGGGACTTAATCATGCATTTACCAGTAATCCATAATATTTTAAAGTTCGAAATCATGTATATTTTTAGCATGTGAACGTTTGGAAACTGTTTCTAATCCTTTGATTGTCTTTAAATCTTTTCGCTTCACCTGCTACCCTCACCCTAACCCTACCTATGAGGTGCATCGCCTCTTTTTGGAAGCAGTGGTTAAAATATGCTTCTAAAATACCTGCAATATCTCAAATTTAAAAGGATATTCAATAATTTTTAAACTTCCAGAAATGTTTTAAAAAGGTTATGGTTCTAAAAGCATCTGTAAATATCTATTCTTTTTAAAGACCCCGGCAAAAAAAAAAACAGAAAAAAAACAGAAAAAATTAGGATTTCAAATACATCGATTATGATCTAATTATTCTTTTAATTTTAAATAGAAAAAAAAAGATTAAGAGATTATTAAACAGAAATAATATAAATGTTATGGTGCCCTTCTATGAGGAATGAACTCTTCCTCTTATATATAATTACCTGCAGAGGGTACTTAAGTAGGCAGTTGAGTACGACAGTCAATACACAGTTAAAGCCAGCTACAATCAAGCAATAAGCAGCGTAATTGTAGCATTCAGACTTATTTCTATGTACTTATTTACTAACACTTTGTACATATGTTCTTGTTATACTAATACAATATTTTGAACCTACCTTCAGTTTTCCGTTTGTTAATGCCGACCAAACCGGTCACTACGAATTCTTGGCTATGTTTCGCCACAACAAGTCTACAACAATAGGTAAAATTTCCAAGGTTCTAAAACAACAGTAATCATGGTTTTAGAGACAACAGTAAAAGAAATATTTAACTTTAGCATACATCAGTTAAAATATAGTTGTTAAAGATTGCTGAAATCTATGAAATCTTAAGAAATTGGAGAAAATGTAGGCTATTTAAACAATTGCATTAATTGTCTTTCTTTCACCATCCGGTCAGTTTTAGACCCACTGGAGTTACAGGGTGTAATCGATTTTTATTCTTCCTCAGATTAGGTCATTTTTAGTGGTGTGCTGTAATATTAATTTTAGGGTATATGAGGAAATTTATATGTCCTTGAAAAATACTACGTCATCCGTGATTGCATCAGATTTTTATCACGTCCAGATGCTATTGTCCAGACTGTCGATTAGTTGTCTTACGGTCATTGTATGCAGTAGACGTTACTCCAAGAAAGCGTATGAAAATTGTAACGCTGCACGAACACATTAGCAAGCCCTACAGAGAAATCGCGGATATTGTTGGTGTCAGCTTTTAAACTGTCAGTTGTGTCATCAAGGCGAAGAAACAAACTGGATCCATCAGTCTAAAACATAAAGAAAGTGCGATCGAAAGAGAAAAACAACGCAAGGAGACGACGTATAAGTGATCAGGGAAAGTGTGAAAGATCCGGGGAAGACATTATTCGTTTTGTTTCAGTTAGTTTGCAAAAAGGTATATATAGCGCTTTATAGTGGTTCGCAGTGTGGTTGCTTATACTGTCCAAGGCAGCGGTCGGCAACTCCCGCCCCACAGGCCACATCCGGCCCTCGAGTGAATCTTGTCCGGTCTGCTACGTTACTCAGGACACGATATAAATATAGGTAAATCAAGCCAAAGTGAGAGTTGATAGTTTGAATATATTGCGTCGAAATTAAAAAAATATTTTTACCTGGAGAATGTGTTTTACTTTTTCATTTGTAGGGATCGCCAAAATTAGCGTACAGCCTCACTTTCATTTTTCTGTGAAATTACTTTCGTGAGCGGGCACTTTTAAATGCATATAAAATAGTGTTTTCAACGAATTTTAATGGAATTTTTTTTTCAGTACAGATTTGTGAAACGTTTATTTTTAAGATGTAATACTTTTTTAACAAAATTTCTGACAAATATTAAATTATATTAAATCCTTGCTATTTTCAAACACATAGAAAATTTATTCACATATTTAATAACATGGTTCTTCTCCATGACACTGGAGCCATAGATGTTTGGCCCTCCTCCATGATTCTAAATAGCTCTTTGACCCTCACTCTCTAAAGATTTGCTGACCCCGGTCTAAGGCCTGCAAGAAATAATCGCAAAATAGTTTGAGGAATTACAATATGGAATTCGGCAAAACAGATAGAATTTCAACGGCAATTATATTGTGAACAACTTCATATTTCTGTTTTTCGCAGCATCAACGAATCGGTATTTTCCGATCGTTATTGACCTGAAGCATTTTACTTTGTGGCGTGCGAACAAAAATGTCTGAAACTAACTTGCATTATTTTGCCGAATTTAGTCATCGTCGAACCTGATGTGTAATTGAAAGAGCGGGCGCTTATGAATGTGAAATAGTGTAAGCCTCAACGCTGACGAAGTAATATTTAGTAGATAAAGAGTGACATTATAACTGTCTCTGAACGTTAAAAAAAAGGATATATTCAGAAGTGGATCACCTAATGAAGGGATATTCATAAAAACAATTGTTTCAATAACTGTCTACATCTTTTGTTCAGACATTAAAATACAAATACAAAATTACCTGTTAATACAGCCTTAATTATTTGGCTGATAACGGAGTCTGACTGTCACGGATTTTCTTTTTTTATGGTCGTCGAAAATAATGGAAACAAACGACTGATAAGACAACGCAATTTGTCGTCTGCCAATGTACAATGCCGGTCTGCGTCTCCCTATAATTTTACAAGGCAGTTGTGTGGTCATCCAGTTAGTTTGTTGTATGAGTTTAGTAACTTTTTACCTAAGATGAATGGCGAACAATGTCAAATAATTGAATAAGAGGTAGCGACATTTCTGGCTAACTGTATGAAAATGAGTGTCGTGGTCAGCCCTTTCATGTCAACTAAAAGTGGTAGCAACCCAAATTGTCGAATGTCGCAGTAAAAAGATTTATTTTAAATCATTAACCGTAAAATTGCAGACACGGAAAAGAAAACTACAAGACCTCCTACAGAAGGTAGCTGAAGATAGTGACAAAATAAGGACAACAAATAAATTACAAGGAAACCGAATGCATGGTCATCAGCAAAAAGAGCAACACAAAATGCCAAATGCAGGTGGAGGATACTAAAATCAAGCAGGTACAAAAATTTAAATACCTGGGAAGTCTTCTAACAGAAAACGGAAATTGCGACACAGAGATCCGAAGGTGAATTGGCATGACGAAGGACGCGTTCCAGAAGCTGAGTAAAGTATTAAGAGACAGAAAACTTACCCTAGAAACAAAGAAGTGTGTACTGGATTGCTATGTGATGTCGGTTCTTCAATATGGCAGTGAATGTTGGACAATATCATCGAAGATAAAGGAAAAACTTGAAACAACTGAAATGTGGTTCTACAGAAGCATACTGGTTATAAAGTGGGGAGTCAGTTCCATATTACCATCAACATATAAACTGACCCCTCACTTTGTGATCACAGCCGTTTTTATACATTTATATTCCTAAGATCCAAAAGCACAAGGATGCATTCCAGAAGCTGAGTAAAGTATTAAGAAACAGGACAATTTCGCTAGAAACAAAGAAGAGAGAACTGGATTGCTATCTGATGTCAGTTCGTCAATATGGCATTGAATGCAGGACAATATCGTCGAAGATCAAGGAAAGACTTGAAGCAATGTGGTTCTACAGAAGGATGTTGCGGATATCATGGACCGTGCATCTGAGCAATGATGCCATTTTGGGAAAAATAGAAAGGAAAAGAAAATTAATATTGAGCACCAGGAAGAGAAAACAAAAATCCCTGGGACATGCAATGAGGATGGAAGGCTTGGAGAACCTGATACCAACAGGCCAGATAGAGGGGAACAGAGACAGAGAAAAGGAGTGGATAACATATCTGAAGAGCCTGAGCAGGTGGGTGACAGAACGGGGGTTGCGTGGTGTTACAGGAGAAATTATGCCATCAAGGATAAAGAGACGTGAAGAGCCTTGATCGCCTACGTCCTGAAAGGACAAGACACATAGATGAAGAACCGATGCAAGGCGAGAATGCCCCTAGTATGCAGGAGGTTATAAGTAATTTATCTACTTATAACCTCAGTTTTTGTTAATATCTTTTACAATGTGTTTGTATATTGTCCAGTGTAAATATTACCCCATTCTATCGTGATGATATTTGTATTCATTCGGCGCAAGTACAAAATATTCTTTGTTTAGATGGTCTATAGTTTCTTGATATTTTTCACAGAACCTGCACTTTGGATCCACATTCTTATTATATGATGTTTGCCCGAGAGTTCTCAGTGAGAAGAATCGGGACGCGTTTCATATCGTAAGCATGACAATAAGGATAACGATAACAGTCTGTACAACATAAATAATGAACATTGCCTGTAGTAAAAAAGGAGATGAAGCTGTAGAGGCTCATAATACTCAAGTTCTTAATTGACATGGTTTATACAAAATGAAAAATCATCTGTCTTCTTTACAACTATTCTTTTTCGTCCTTTTCTCAGTCACTCATCTTATTCTCTCTTAGTCCCTTCCCTGTGATATCCCTGCGTTCTTGTGGCAATACCAAAATTACTTGGCGAGAAATGATTAAAAAAAAAAAATAGACCCTGTGTTTCATGAAAAAAGTGGCAAAGAAAATAAGAAAGAGAATATGTGATGTGTTTATTTAGAAATGCAAACGAGTCAATTATGAAATATGCTGCAAATCTGACTTCAATTTGAAAGAGAATTCGTATGAATGTCGTCGGGCGGAATATATTGAGAGACTTATCCGTCCAGACATGTCGTGTCATTGAAGCACAACAAATCGATTTTAGTGTAATCAATAAAGAGAATATTAATTCTAAGAAAAAATAATGATCTTGCTTATGCATTCGATTCAAGAGCGGATTCTAAAACACAGAAACGAGTGAAAATTACTCGGTTGTGCATAGGGATATGAAGAGGTCCAGCAATATGACTGTCGAGAGAGATTCCGGTCATAAAGGGTGTGCTTGGGCACCCCGACGTGGTGTAATGGTTAGGTAGTTTGTCTCGTTAGAACCAGTTACAACTTTATAGTAAGTTCGATCCTCACTGGGCACCCCCATACTTTCGGCCTTATGCCACATCTAAGCGGCGCTTAATAAATCAACATAATGCGTGTACTTGGGACATGACCAAGAAAAATGAAAAGAAACTTAGAACAAAAAATGAAAATATGACCAAGATTGGAGACCTCCAGAAAATTCTTCTTCTATGTGCCTTGTACTTTCAGGACGTAGGCGATCATGGCCTTCCACGTCTCCCTATCCTTGGTGGCTCTTAGCACGCTTTTTCCTGTAACATCTCGCAGCCCCCGTTCTGTCATAATTACTGTTCTTGTTTTCAAATTCCACATTTTTTCTATTTCGATTTTCAGGTTTTTATACATCGACTAGCAGTATAACCCGGCGTTGCTCGGGTGTAATGAATGCTTTAAAACTAATCAATGGTCCTGGAAGTCAGACTCAGCCTAAAGAATATATGTGTGAAGTTTGGTGAGAATAGGATAAAAATTGTGGATTTGTATAACGGACACACAGACAGATAAACAGACACAAACACAAACCTCTTGTCTTTCATATATATATATATATATATATATATATATATATATATATATATATATTATCGATTTTCTGTACTAGTGTAAGAACTGCAACTTTGAAACCTCTGAATATCGTTTCTTATGTCTTTGTCTGTGAGTGCATCAAATTTGATTAAAATCGGACCACTCCTTCTATAACCCAATTTTTTTGATTATCGGTTTTCGATATTTATCGGGGGTACCTCGACACAAAACCTAGCTAAGCACACCCACAGAGGCTTATAGTACAACTGTGTAAATTTTCAAGAAAATCGGTTCAGCCGTTTCGGAGTCTATAGGTAACGGACACACACACACACACACATACAGAGAAAGTTCCATTTATTATATAAGTTTAGATTTGTCTATGTTAGAAGTATAGACAAATATTATTATATATATAGTATTTACATTATTTATGTTGTTCAGACTGTTGTCCTTATTCTTATTGTCATGAAACACGTCACGATTCTTGTCACTGAGAACGTTCGGGAAAATATCATACATAAGAATGTGGATCCAAAATGTAGCTTCTCTGAGAACTATCAAGAAACCATAAACCATCTAATCAGAAGATGTTCTGTACTTACGCCAAATGAATATAAATATCATCACGATAGAGCGGGGTTATATTTACACTGGACAATATGCAAATACTTTGGAAAAGATGTTAACAGACACTGGTATGAACAATATCCAACACCGGTTAGAGAAATAGAAGGCGTCGCCATTGTGGGTGGTTACACAATATTTACAGCCAGGAAGATAGATACAAATAGTCCGGACATAACTGTCAAAAACTGAAAAGGAAAACTTGCTTACAAATTGATATGGCTTGCACAGCGGACTGTAACATTGCAACTAAGCAATTTAAAAACTATCGATAGATATCGATTTGGAAATCGAAATAGAAAAAATGTGGAAGTGGAAAACAAGAATAGTGCCAGTCATAATAAGTGAGCTTGGAAATGATAACAAAAGAAACACAATAACCCATCGAAAGAAATCACTGGAAATTCAAGCTTAAGAGAAATACAAAAAAAATCTCTTGATAAATACATCGGACATCCTAAGGAGATCTCTGTTCATATAACGCTTGTGATTTTATGAGAGTTAGAAAAAAACAAATTATGAAATTTAGCTATAGCACATACAGCAATAGCTGCATTTGGTTTTCCCACAGATTTGGTAGGTAGTGTGACCATAGCAGAAATCTAAATATGATAATAATAATAATAATAATAATAATAGTTATGACCATTAATAGCCTTGCAATCCCAGTTGTCCAATATAGCTTCAACATCTTAAACTGGACTCTAAAACAAGAAAGCTTCTTTCTAAGCATAAGATGCATCATCCAAAGGCTGATGTAGACCGTCTATACATACCCCGTAAAGAAGGTGGAAGAGGTCTTATTCAGCTGGAATTGCCATACAAGACACCAAGTATTGGCTTACTAACATACATAGAAACAACAAAGGATTGGATGATACAATTAGTAAGGCAACATGAAGAAAGAAAGAAAAAATATTCAATAATAAAAGAAGGCAGTAAATACAAACAAGATTTACAGTTAGTAGATTCTGTAGAAAAGCAAAACAGAAGCCAAGAACCAATTATTGCAGCAAAAAATATGAAAATGAAAGCCAAAGATAAAGCTCTTGAACAGATGAAACAGCGCTGGCAAGACAAACCTCTGCATGGCCAATATCCAGAACGTGCCAATAAATCCAATGTTGGCAAAGTTAATACTCATCGATGGTTACGTGCATCTGGATTAAAGTCTGAAACTGAAGGCTTTATTCTTGCAGCACAAGACCAAAGTCTTTTCACTAGAAACTTTCAGGCAAATATTATACATAATAATATGGATCCAAAATGCAGGTTTTGTGATAAACACCAAGAAACAATAGACCACCTAATCTCAGGCTGTTCTGTGCTTGCTCCAATGAATATAAAAATCGCCACGATAGAGTTGGGCAATATTTACATTGGACAATGTGCAAACATTATGGAAAATCTGTAAACAAACACTTATATGAACATCACCCAGCACTGGTTACAGAAATAGAAGATGTAACCATTCTATGGGATTACACCATCTACACAGACAGAGAAATTGAAACAAACAGGCCAGACATTATTGTTAAAAACCAGAAGGAGAAAACTTGTCTATTAATTGATATGGCTTGTCCAGCGGATTGTAACATAGCAATCAAGGAATTTGAAAAACTGTCAAAATATAAAGACCTGGAAATTGAAATAGAAAAAAATGTGGAAATTGAAAACAAGAGTTGTACGAGTGATAGTAGGTGCACTTGGAATGATAAAAAATGGAACAAAACAACACATTGAAAGAATCCCTGGAAACCCCAGCTTAAGAGATATACAAAAAATTGTCTTATTAAGTACAGCCCACACACTAAGGAAAATTTTATCTATGTAATGCTAGGGATGATAGGGAAGATAGAAAACATGAAATGGAGCCATAACAACACGCCACGACCTGCCTTAGGTCTCCCCGCAGACTTGATTGGTAGTGAGACCAAAGCAGAAATCGAAATATGATGAAAAATGACGTAATAATAATAATAATAATAATAATAATAATGAGAGAAAAATCAATAACAAAAAAAAAAGCGCTACGGTGTGTCGTAATAGGAAAATTTTCTATGCTCTTTTACCATTAAAACTAAGTTGTTTCAAAAAAAAGTACGTCAGGAGCCTCTTGTTGCGAGGTAATAATTTAGCCATTCCAAGTAGTGAGGTCAATATTCACTAGGTCACTCGTATCCAACAGTTTCGTTATATCCAACTCAGCTGATCTTTGTAAATAGCAGAGAGAGATAAAGATAGAGAGAGAGAGAGAGAGAGAGAGAGAGAGAGGGAGAGAGAAAGAAAGAAAGAGAGAGAGAGAGAGAGAGAGAAAGAAGGATGGAGAAAGAGAGAAGGAAACAAGAAACAAAACAAGTTAAGGACGATTCGAAGGGTAAGAATTAAAAATAAAATTGAATAATCAGAAACTTTGCATAAAGTCACATAAATTAAAAAAAAAGAAGAACGGAACGTGTTCTTTTGTGGATATACAACTTTATATTTTGTAAAACATCCATCTTGTGTCTTTTGCCGGCAAAGGAATCTGGGAAAAACGTAACCATTTTTCTTCTGACGTCATACGATCAGGACTTTTGAATTGTGTTATTTTACTTGTTTGGTTGTTTTTTTTTTGTTGTTTTTTTTTTTTAATTTACGTTTCTTTCTCTAGGAATCTTCTTTTTTTTCTTTTTTTTTTTGTTGCGTTGCATTTTCAAAGCATCTTTTGAAATACATTAAATCTCTGGAATTCAGTGAATATTTTTATTTATTTTTATTTTTTCATTTTCACTTCCCGCCGTTTGTATTGACATCGATCTATAGAGTGTTTGTTTTTATGTTTAATTGATTTTATTTGCGTCTTCCACGACTATTTGATCATGCGCTCTCACTAACTCGCTGCACATATACCTACGCAACTGTAAATCGACATTTTTTTTTTCTACTTTCTTTTGTAACTGGCGTTGTAACTCTTTGAAAGAGTTAGCCCTGATGGAGAATATATCTGCGAATGAATATATATATATATATATATATATATATATATATATATATATATATATATCGAAGCAGCAAGTAATTTTCTAAACATATGCTATTAAATATAAGAGACAATGAATGTCTATTATATTTAATCATGAGCCGTTCTAAACGTCGTATTTTTGCTTTAATTTCAGTTGAAAATAAAGACAAAAATTCTCCAACATTTGGATAATTATTTATTGGTTGCCTTCTAAGCTTTCGGCTCACATGAGCCATCTTCAGAGAGGTAGTTTAAACTGAAATATTATAAAATCCACCATCACCGACGATTTTATTTTGTGTTGACATAAAACTCCGCTTGGCAACGGCAATAGTTACCAAAAATAATAAACGCAGTTCTTAAGTTTGCGATGCGATTTTATGACGTCACACCGCGGGATAGCGCGAAATGACAACAAAACCATCTAGTCAAATGCAATGTAATATGTTATTTCCTGTTTTAAAGTTGTTTTTATTGAGTGTTGGTTGTTTCGATTTGATGTACATGGCCTCCAATATCTGCAGGTTCCTCTTACTATGTGTATGAGTAAGGATCACCGTATTGTTGACCAAAATCTGTCTGATATTACCTACATGTTTATGTTTTTCAGAGAAATGTTGTTTAATAGTACGTTTAATAGTGCGTTTATTATTTTTGGTAGTATATATATATATATATAATAGCAATAATAATAATAATTGTTATAATATATTTCAGTCCGTCCCGAAAAACCCACGAAGTATAAATGCGGAGGGGAAGAAGGCAGAAATAAAAATTAACTAAGTACTTGAACATACGTCAAAATACTCGTTGAAAAGAAAAAAAACCCGAGACGAGAACCCTCACACTAAAGCGCTCAATACAATAGTAGAGCAAACAAAATTATATATATATATATATATATATATATATATATATATATATATATATATATATAACATAATAAAATTGATATGTAATCCAGGTAAATTCCAAAAGAGACGAACTCGACAGAACTCAATGTTAAATTCATTTATTTAATTTAACAGGTAATATTTTATAAAAGATTTTCGATTATTACCTAGGGTGATACTTATTTCACCGCTTTTGATGTTCTTAACGCGGCTCATCAGATCCAAATGGTCCAACAGTAGGCAATCGAAATATCACACCCCTCCCGATATTTCTCTTGGATTTTTTAAAAAATCATTCGTCTTTGAAGAATCTCTGAAGAAGCTTGTTATTAAAATACACTAGTAATGACAGTGGTTAATTTTAGAACAGGGAGCAAATATGAAAATATGAGCTGCAACGTTGACATATATTATTTTCATTTATTTTTTAACATACCCAAGTACTTTCAACTCCTTTCCGAGATCATCTTTCGGGGTGTGAGTTATGTTAACAAATGTAACCGGAAAACTGGGTGATAAAAAAAAGTACAGTAATTTTTAGCAACAAAGTTTTCCGGGTACATTTGTTACCATAACTCACACCACTGAAGATGATCTCGGAAAGAGGTTAAAAGTACTTGGGTACCTTAAGAAATGAATGAAAATCACATCTGTCAAATTCACAGCTCATTTCTGACATCAACGGATTTTATTAAAAATAATCAAACATATTGTTTGCAATTTATATATATATATATATATAGAATGAAATAATATAAAAGAACAAAATAGAAAACGTACTTGAATCTAGCACATTTTCCTTTTATTAAAGCTTCTTCAGATTCTTCTTCTATATGCCCTGTCCCGCCAGGACGCAGGCGATCATGGTTCTCCCCATCTCCCTATACCTGGTGGCTCTTAGTATGTTTGATCCTGTTACACCTTGCAACCACCGTTCCGTCATCCACCTGATCAGGCCCTGCAAATATGTTATTCGCTGCCTTCCACTATCTCTTTTTCCTTCTATCTGGCCTGTCAGTATCAGGTTTTCCAAGCTATCCTTCCTCATTGCGTGTCCCAGGAACTTCAATTGTCTCTTCCTGATGCTCAGTATTAATTTCCTTTTTGTTCCCATTCTTTCCAGCACCTCATCGTTGCTTTCATGCTCAATCCACGATATCCGCAGCATCCTGTTGTAGAAACAAATTTCCGCTGCTTCACGTTTTGTCCTCATTTTCGATGATATTGTCCAGCATTCACTGCCGTATTGAAGAACTGACATCACATAGCAATCCAGCACTCTTTTCTGTGTTTCTAGTGAAATTTTCCTGTGTGTTAGTACTTTACTCGGCTTCTGGAACGCGTTCTTTGCCATGCCAATTCGCCTTCGGATCTCTGTGTCGCACTTTCCTTCTCCTTTTAGAACAATTCTTAGGTATTAAATTAAACCTTTTGCTGATGATCCTGCATTTAATTTTCTTAAAGTTTTTTTTGTCACTCTCCACCGCTACCCTCTGCAGGAGGTCTTGGTTCCTTTCTGTGTCTGCAATCAGCACTGTATCATATGCATACCTTATGTTGTTCAAGTTGTGGCCTCCAATATCAAATACTGGCGTATCATCTAGGGTCCTCAAAATATTCTCGCTGTACAAGTTGAACATATCCGGTGAAAAGTCACATCCTTGTCTTACATCTCTTTCTATCTTTGTATATCTGCTAAAATCGTTACCTGTACATATCCAGGCAGTTTGCTGCTAGTAGAGATTCTTGATTACTCTAATGCCTTTCCCAAACATGTCGAGGCTGCTGAGCATCTCCCTCAATTCTTTGTGACGTATTTTGTTGAATGCCTTCGCAAAATCAATAAAACATAGGTACAAGTCTTTCTTCATTTGCATTGCCCTTTCAGAGAGCATCCTAATCATAAATATGGCCTTCCTTGTTCCAGTGTCTTTGACGAACCCGCACTGTTTCTATCCTATGTCTGGCCTAATTCTGCTTCTCGCTCTATTCATCAGGATTTTGGCAATCATTAAGCTGATAGATTTGTGTCGTTTGCACTCGTTTGCACCTGGTTTCTTCGGCAGTGCTATAAATATCGACTTGCATAGGTCGTCTGGTATTATTCTACGATTATGAATTTCGTTAATTATGTCGGTATCCCGAGAGAAAAATTAATAAGTAAGAAACAATATACTGGTATGTTGTTATTTGGTGTTAATTCTTTATGGTCAGATATGTGTCACGTGTATTAAAGCAAATGATAATTATTTTTCAATCTATGTACTGGGAATATTTTTTGTAGTATAGTGTATGTGTATGCACACCTAGAAAAGCTTGTTTTTTTTAGTTGTATGTGTATATGTATGTGTATATGTATGTGTGCGTATACACGTTATACATCTACTTATGTGCAAACATACATATACAATGGAAGCGATCATTTTATCGTTTGGGATAGAAATATGGCGTTGTAGGTGTGACATCCGAGTTTTAAAATAAACACTTTCCCATCCATAAAATATTTTTCCTTTTTTCTATGTTTCCTCATGGTGGCATTCTTCTGCATAAATCTATCCCATTCAGTTTTGTGAAAAATTTGCGTCTGAGGAGCGATTATTTATAAAATATCCGCGAAATAAATTGACTAATGGATTTGTAAATGTGTCCAATTTATTTTAATATATATATATTATTATTAAAATACTTTAATCCAAAACGGATTATTTTACTTTATGTCCTATGTCTATCGGCACCACTCGGAAATGCTTTTTGTAAATATATATAAATGCATAATTTAATTTGGTTTATATTGAAACTAATACATGAAATTAGAAAGTAAAATCATAAAAGTTAAAATAATTTTAAAGAGTAAATTTTGTTAGGGGTAGATGTGTACGCGTGTTCCAAGGAGGACTATTTGTAGTTTACAATTTTCGGTGAAGGAAGGGCATTAATATTATACTCGTTTCGAAAAACCCTCCGAGTACATGCGCGGAAGGAAAAAAATGTAATAAAAAAAGAACGAGCTAAGCACTTGAACATCAGTCAAAGTACGTAACCCAAAGAAAAAAATCCGAGAAGAGTAAACTAAAACAAAAATAACTCAATACGCAAGTAGAGCAAACAAAGTATATAGCCAACCGACCTACCAAGGTTTCACCAATTTGAATCCTCAGGGAAAGTTTCACCAATTTGTATCTTGAGGGAAAGGCCAACTTTCCCTGAAGATCCAAATTGGTGAAAACTTAGTAGGTCCGTTGGCTCTCTAGGTTAGCAAGGTTATATATATATATATATATGCGTGTGTTTGTTTGCATTTGTGACTTGGGGTGTGAGTGTCGGTCTTATATTTTTTAACAAAATGCCGTAGAAATATGATGTAAAATCGAGCAAACAAATTCTCATAGTGACGTCCCGGAGAACAGGTCTCCCCATTCAAAGCAACGCAGAAGAAAACTTTCTTTTGCGCTCTCTCTCTCTCTCTCTCTCTCTCTCTCTCTCTCTCTCAGTCTCTCTGTCTGCCTGTCTGTCTGTCTCTCTCTATATATATAGATTCAAATTGTCGGTTATTTATAACCAATTTTCTTTAATTTCCGATATATATATTATTTAACATTTACATGAGAACTTCTACAAAACTGTACATTTTGTTTCGACATTAAAAAAACAAAGTCAGTGTCTCATCAGGTAATTAATAATGGCGTCAATAAATTACCATCATTCAGTCGCTGGTCATATCTATCTATCTATCTATCTATCTATCTATCTATATATATATATATATATATATATATATAGAGAGAGAGAGAGAGAGGCAGACAGACAGACAGACAGACAGAGCAGAAGAGAGAGATTTCTTATAATCATATCGCCCAAAGCAAGGCATTTAATTGCTACTGTTATACAGGGGTTACATAGGAAGAATGTTATGTTAAAGAGTGACAGGTTATAGGGGTGTCAGGAAGTGGGTTAGAGAAGGATGAGAATATTGATGAGAGTGGAGTGGACGGAGAAATGAGCATGAAAAAGAGAGGAGAGGACTATTGAATTTACCTTTAAAATCTTGGAGATTGTAGCTGTCGGGGAAGCAAGTAAACGGAAGATAATTCTACAAGCGGGAAGTGCGAGAAAAGAAGCTGTTGTGTTTACATTTACTTGTTTTATAGTAAAATGGTGAGACCTAGTTACTAATCTTGTGGCTTGAGTAAATTCATATATAGGGGGCACCAGCGAGCTAAGTTAATCGGAGCGGAAGTCGTGAAAGTATTTGTAGAAGAGACACAGGGAAGCCACATTGCACCAGTGAGAAAGTGACTGTATCTGAGCTGCCAAGTCGGGATCTATCACATTACAGATTCTCGGTTGTATTTTGTCAAGGACACCTAGGTGGATAGCAGGAGCACCCGACCAGTATAGCAGCAGTGTTCAATGCACGGGCGGGTGGTAGATTTTTATCTGTGTTGGATTGTTTCCGTCAGGAAAAAATTCCTTGCCTTACACAGAGAACCGACCTTCTTAGCAGCGCATTTAGCTATGGATTCTACGGATTCCATATAGTATCGGTGTAAAAGTGACTATATCTTAGCTTCTAAGTCGCGATCGATCAAATTACAGATTCTACGTTGAATTTTGTCAAGGACCTTTAGGTGGATAGCAGGAGCACCCGACCAGATATGGCAGCAGTATTCAATGCAAGGGTGGATGGTAGATTTATATATGTGCAAGTTGGTTTCACATGGGAAAACTTCCTAGCCCGATACAAAGAACCGACCATCTTAGCAGCGGATTTAGCTATGGATTCTACGGATTCCATATAGTATCGGTGTAAAAGTGACTATATCTTAGCTTCGAAGTCGCGATCGATCAAATTACAGAATTCTCCGTTGGATTTTGTCAAGGACCCCTAGGTGGATAGCAGGAGCACCCGACCAGATATGGCAGCAGTATTCAATGCACGGGCGAATGGTAGATTTATATATGTGCAAGTTGGTTTCAGATGGGAAAAACTTCCTAGACCGATACAAAGAACCGACCATCTTAGCAGCGGATTTAGCTATGGATTCTATATAGTCATTCCACTTGAGGTCTGTTGTAAGTGTTAAATATGTAATTTATATATTATTAATATTTTATGTAGATGTGTATTTTCTTATAAAATACATGTATTTTATTATTGAATGCAAAAATGTATTCATGTTTACGATCAAATTATTGCATCTTTTTCCCGATGTCATGTTCCTTAATGAACAGCGGACGGGAGGAGAAATCTCCATGCTCTTTAATGAGGAATATTCTTTTCTAACGCCTATTTTATATCTAATTGCACAATTACTAGTAAAACTGGGATTTTCTACTTGTCCTTTTTGTAAAGTCTTATTATCTTAATTTTGCTATCAACGTCCACGTAAATATAAACTAGTCGTTATAAAAAAATTCCTCTTGAGAGCACAGCAGAATTAACCCATTCGTCCTCTTTTCATTAAAGAACATAACAACGTGAAACAGACGCTAATTAATAACGGTTTTTGGAATTACGATATAGTTCACAGAAAGGTACCGACTTCCGACTTGGCGGCTCGACTACAGCCACTTCCCCACCGACGAGATGTGGCCTCTCTTTGTCTGTTCTATAAATACTATCATGTCTTCTGCTCCAACGAACTTAAGTCACTGGTGCCTCTGCAACAGGTGTTTACTCGTGCAACCAGACTGGCAACTGGGTCCCACCCATTCACAGTTAGATTAACCAAATGCAGACGACAATTCTATCCTGCAGTTTCTTCTCTTGCACTTCCCGCCTGTGGAACTCGCTTCCATAGTCTTGCTTTCCTGACGACTACAACCTGCAGGAATTTAAATGCAATGTTAATACTCATCTCTTAACCACTTGAACCTAGTTCTTTTACCACCCCGTACATCCTCCGTTTCTCTCCACCCTTTCAATTTCATCACACCTGTATTCCCATCCTTCTATTGCTCCTTTCTAACTGGTTCGTCTTCCTCTTCACTCTCTTCTAAATAATCTTTTTACTCTTATGTAGCCCCCTGCACATCAGTGGCATTACCGCCTTGCTTGGGGTGATACAATTAAAAAAAAATTAGACTTTTTCTTTCCAAGTTAAACAATAGTCACAGTGAACACAGAAAATCAACGTTAACATTTCTATAAAAGTATTCTGAAAAATGAAATGCATATTAATTGTAAGCGGGATGTATTTTCACTTAGAAATATTAACACTGAACACTGAGATAAACAGCCCCTGCTGTTCATCTCAGTGTTCTCGACAGGCTCCAGAGGAGAAACTATAATGTAATTGGTCCCAACCTGACAGCTCGAACGCAGCTACTTTCTCATCAGTGGGATGTGGCTTCCCTCTTTCTCTTCTATAAATATTTTCATAGCTTATGCTCTTACGAACTTGGGTCAGTGATGCCCCCTACACAAGAATTTACTCGGGCAACCAAACTGGCCACAAGGTCCCACCCTTTTACAATTAGATCATCCAAATGCAGGCGATAATTCTACTTCGTCAGCTTCTTTTCTTGCGTTTCCCGCCTGTTGAACTCCCTTCCATATACTTGCATTGCTGACGACTATAAGCTCCGGGAATTTAAATGCAAAGACAATTCCCATCTCTTATCTAGTTAGCTCCAACCATTTCTACATCACCCCGGGTATCTTGTTCTTTTCCTTTTTATCAACTGTTTTCACTCGTGTGTTCACATCTTTCTCTTGCCCATACACTTTTACCCACTATAGATGGTTCGTCTTTGTCTTCATCTCCACCTGCCTAATACTTCAACTCAAATCAATGTCGTTATCGCCTTTCTTGGGCTGAAATGATTTAAAAAAACGTATAAAGTAATATACAACTCTACTTGATAAATAAAAGAATATTGAATTATGTACTATAAAAATTGAAAACTACTAAACTCATCTTCAACAAGAACCATTCACTTGCAAGATCCAAATTACAGAAAACCTATACTCACAGCATTTACTTTATTCGGACTCTTGTCCTCATCTTTGTTGCCATATGTACGACGTTTCGGCCGTTGTCCGCTCCGGCCTTCTTCAGGTGCTAGGAATTTAAAACCAAACCCTTCATTACAATCACTGGGTTATATCATTCTCATTCCTTGCGTAAAGCTGCGATTGAAAGCCATGAGTTATCTCCATCTAACCCCGCAAGTTACTTGTTCACCACTGTTGTAGCCTGGTAACTCATAACTTTTTGGGTCAAGTCACAAGAACTAACCAACGTCTATATCCACTGGGTTATTTGTCCTTAAGGTTGATATACTCCACGATTATTAGAAAAAAATAATCTTTCAATTTAGAAAAGCACATGATTTGTGCCAGACTCCTCAGCCACGTGTGGGAGTTAAAAGATTAAAAAAAACACAAAAAAAAAAAACAATGTAATTCTTAATCTGAAAAAGGGTATATTAAAAGGGCATATTAAAGAAAGTCCAGCCTTACATTATTAAAGGTTTTGTAAGGAGAACAAACTGGCTATTGAAGCATACGCAGATCAGGATAATTTATTGAATGAGAGGCTGAAGTAATGACGGGATGTAGGCATAATAAAATGCGGTTTATCCTTACTGCTGATAAGACCAATATAGTTGAAGCCTGAGTCGCACGTAAGTGGTGAATATTTCGTTCATTCAAATATATATATATATATATATAACTGTAAATTTGTCGTTGAACACGTCTTGAAAAACCCACCGAGTAGAAACGCGGAGAAGAAAAATGGCAACAAAAAAAGAAACGAACTAAGCACTTGAACATTAGTCAAAGTACTAGTCGAAAGAAAGAAAAAAGCCCGAGACGAGTAACCTATCACATAAAGCGCTCAATACACAAGCAGAGCAAACAAGTACCAAGGGGCCAACTCTCCCTGAAGATCCAATTTGGTGAAACCTTGGTAGGTTCGTTGGCTCTCTAGGTTAGCTACTTACTATATATATGTGTGTGTGTGTGTGTGTGTGTGCGTGTTTTATATTATGTCTGTTTATTTTTGTACTGATCCTTTTTTTTTATTTCTGATCACCTTCTTGATGTTAGAATGGAATTCATTAAAGCCAGAGTTTATTTTATATCACTATCATAACGAAATGAAAATTTTATCACAGTTACAAATAGGTTGTCTCGATCGAAGTTACATGTGTAAGAAAAAAACTACGCCACTTTCCTTGATGAATTCAATTTTAACATCAAGAAATTGATGTGTCTATATAAATTAAAAAAATCTATCGTATACAGCTCATTTATTAGAATAAAACGCATTTGCTCAGACCATCCAGATTTTCTAAACAACATTAACAACCTAACAAAACAGTTTCTAAAATGTAAATATCCAATAAAAATAATAAAGGAAGCACTACATAAAACCATCCACATAGATCGTAGCACACTTCTCACATACAAAAAACGAAAAGACAACAACCGAATTCCCATGGTTTTTAACCATAATCAATATTCCTACACACTTATCAAAAATTTAAAAAATGATTACAGGAACCTCCAATCAAACAAAAACATCAAAGACATTTTCGATAAACCACCCATAAATGCAAAAAAACAAACATCCAACCTATCAACTATCCTCACTTCTAACAAATATTTAAATAATACAAACCTATCAGGGAATTTAAAATGTGGAAAGCCTCGCTGTTTAATTTGTAAACATTTAATAACAGACAAAACATTCTCTGTACCCAACACCAAAATAAAATTACACCCACCAAACCTTACTTGTGATAGCAAAAACATCATATACTTTATCTTCTGCTCAATTTGCCCCAACAGTGGATATATCGGCGAATCCGGTAATAGCTTTAGATTTCGCTTCAATAATCACAAACTAAATATACGACAAAAAAATGTATACTCCCCAATTGCAGCCCATTTTAATCAACCTGATCATACTTTAGAAAATTGCAATTTTAGTTCTACATACACACGCAGAAAGAAAGAAACATACAGGATTTTAAAATTAAATACACACAAGCTAGGGTTAAATAGGGACTTAGGTGTATTGAATCTTTACAAATATTTCAATAGCTAAAAAATTTTTTTTAGATATTCCAAGAAATTTTTATCTAAAACAAACAGACTTTCTCTACGGACGTGCCGCATGTTGTGAACAAACACACCACGTGATGTAAACAAAAAATATCCGGACGCTATCGTGAAATGCGTTTCTAATTCAAATTTAAAAATCACTTGTTTTTGATGAAGGACCGAGGCGGTCTGAAATATAAAATATAATAAAAATAAACAAATACTGTTAAAAAAAAGTACATTTTTAAATTCAAAACTTTTTATTAATATTCTTTCCTATACATATTAAGACAGTATACGTGGATGATCATCACTATATATATATATATGTGTGTGTGTGTGTGTGTGTGTGTGTGTGTGTGTGTGTGTTTATTTTGAATTCATTCTTTGGTAATTTGTTTTCTCCTTCGTTCTGTTCTTGTTTTTTTTTCTTTCTTATATACTTAATTCTAACCTGCTCATATATACAGGATGCGGTTGATAAATTATCGTCTAAATTACGCAAAAATGAAATTAACACTGACATCTCAATTCAACAAACATATTTACTAAAACTACACAAAAATATATTAAAGCTGTAAAAAGTAAATGTGTTCGATAAAATCACCTTTGGCTTCAGCCACCGACTACTGCCGACTTTGGTCTCTCCTGCAACTCTTCTGGGCTGCCTCCTTGTTTAAGTTGTTGAATGTTGGCATAATCCTTCTTTTGAGTTCATCTTTGGTGTTACAAGGAATTTTTTGTTCGATATCTCAACTTCTAACCACGCTTAATAACCAAGGGGTTGCAGTTTAATGGGTTAAGGGATCAGGTTTAAATGGTGATGTAGCCGCAGAAATCGTCTGTCAGGAATGAATGGGTATCCCTGATTTTATGGCATTGTGCAGAATTCTGATTCCAGACAAAGGTCTTCCTGCAAGACATGCACTTGACTAAGGGCAGTACTAACTTCGCTTTGACTATGAGATTCCGTCGAAAGATGAATAGAGGCATAGCCTCGCTATCACTAGTGATGGCATCAAAAGGGTGGGACGTAGTTGCTAGTCTTGTAGCTCGAGTAAATAGGGGGCATTAGTGAGCTAAGTTCATCGGAGCAGAAACTGTGAAAGTATTTGTAGAAGAGACACAGGGAAGCCACACTTCGCTGCTGAGAAAGTAACCGTATACGAACTTCCCAGTCAGGATCGATCATATAAGAAAATTATTATGAAAATAGGTTATAAATGGTGTCAGACAGTGGGTAAGAGAAGGATGAGAATACTGATAAAAGTGAAGTTGAAGAAAAAAACAAGCAAGAGAGAGAGAGAGAGAGAGGATGCAGGTTAGTGAGATAGGAGATGGCTATTGACTTTACATTAAAATACTTGGAGATTGTAGCTGTCGGAGAAGCAAGTAAATGGAGGGAATTCCACAGTCAGGAAATGCGAGAAAAGAAGCTGTTGGAGTAGAATTTTATTAATATTTTATTGGTTTCACAGTAAAAGGGTGGTACCTAGTTGCTAATCATGTTGCTAGCGTAAATTTATATATAGGAGGCACAAGGGAGCTAAGTTTATCGGAGCAGAAGCCGTGAAAGTATTTGTGGAAGATACACAAGGAAGCCACACTGCGCCGGTGGGAAAGTGACTGTATCTGAGCTGTCAAATCCGGATTGATCATATTACAGATTCTCCGTTTGATTTTGTCAAGGACACCTAGGTGGATAGCAGGAGCACCCGACCAGATATGGCAGCAGTATTCAATGCACGGTTGGATGGTAGATTTATATATGTGCAGGATTGTTTCAGATGGGAAAAACTTTCTAGCCCGATACAAAGAACCGACCATCTTAGCAGCGGATTTAGCTATGGATTCTACGGATTTCATATAGTATCGGTGTAAAAGTGACTATATCTTTGCTTCTAAGTCGCGATCGATCAAATTACAGATTCTCCGTTGAATTTTGTCAAGGACCTTTAGGTGGATAGCAGGAGCACCCGACCAGATATGGCAGCAGTATTCAATGCACGGGCGGATGGTAGGTCGGGATAGATCACATTACAGATTCTCCGTTGGATTTTGTCAAGGCCCCCTAGGTGAATAGCAGGAGCACCCGACCAGATATGGCAGCATCATTCAATGCACGGGCGGATGGTAGATTTGTATATGAGCAGAATTATTTCAGCCGGGAAAAAACTTCCTGGCACTGCACAGAGAACCGACCTTCTTATCAGCGGATTTAGCTATGGATTCTATGCAAACATTTAATTTGAGGTCTGTTGTGAGAGCTAATCTGAGGAAGCGCAGTGTTTTACTTTCAATTAATATATTGTTTCCATGCTTTGTATTTCTTTCTTTTCATTCCTTCTTCGACCTTTTTCTCCGAATTCAAAAGAGGTTGGTTGTTTTATGGCATATCAATCTCGGCGGGCCATTTATTGCCAACTAAATTTTATTTATTTATTGCTGGTAATAACTTTTTCTTTTTCAAAAATTTATTGTTTTTTTTAATATAAGTTTTTTGTCTAGTAATACTTTTTTTTTCGAGTACCAAGATTCATTGGGATTTGTTTTTAAGGGCAGGGCCACCAAGTTCTACCATGTTATTTAACCCATAACTGGAGGGAAGGGACGGATTAATACTTTTCCCAGGAGTACCAGGGCTTAAGTGAATGCAAGGCTCAACGTTGCTTAACTTCGGTGATCGAGCGAGAACCGGTGTATTCAACGTTATATGGCCGTAAGCACGCACATCCGTCACTAAACGCTTACAGCACCTGGTATTCCCAAGCAGTCACCCATCTAAGTACTGACCAGGCTTAACGTTGTTTAACTTTTTGTTTGTTAGACCATCATTATCCTTCTGTTTCAACGCTCATTCATTTATTTAATTTTCTTTTATCATATTTTCTCGTTCCGTTTTAAAAGAGGTTATTTGTATTTCTTTCTTCGACGGCCATTATGATTCTTCTTCTTCTTCTTCTTCTTCTTCTTCTTCTTCTTCTTCTATGTGCCCTGTCCTTTCATGACGTAGGCGATCATGGGTTTCCACATCTCCCTATCCCTAGTGGCTCTTAGCACGTTTTCTCCTGTAACATCTCGCAACTCCCGTTTCGTCACCCACCTGCTCAGGCCTTTCAAATATGTTATCCGCTGATTTCCTCTGTCTCTTTTTTCCTCTTACTGGCCTGTTAGTATCAGGTTCTTCAAGCTCTCCTTCCTCATTGCATGTCCCAGGAACTTTAACTCTCTCTTTCTGACGCTCAGTATTGATTCCCTTTTATTTTCCATCCTTTCCAAAACCTCACAATTGATCACATGCTCGATCCATGACATCCTCAGCATCCTTCTGTAGAACTACATGTTAGCTGTTTCTTCCTGACGCTCAGTATTGATTCCCTTTTATTTTCCATCCTTTCCAAAACCTCACAATTGCTCACATGCTCGATCCATGACATCCTCAGCATCCTTCTGTAGAACTACATGTTAGCTGTTTCTTCCAGACGCTCAGTATTGATTCCCTTTTATTTTCCATCCTTTCCAAAACCTCACAATTGGTCACATGCTCGATCCATGACATCCTCAGCATCCTTCTGTAAAACCACATTTACGCTGCTTCAAGTTTTTCTTTAGTCTTTGATGCTATTGTCCAACATTCACTGCCATATTGAAGACATGTTCCAATAGAAAAATGTACATTGTTAAATTTTCCAGAGAGATAGTAGTAAATAGCTAAGTGTCCCGGGACGTAGACTGATAGTAGCAGTATGTAGGTGCGTAAAGAAGATTAAAAAGTCTACTTAACTAATAAAGTCTGTGTTTCTTTCCCGTTTCTGGTAGGTTGGCGATAGAGTGAAAAAGAAGGTGAAACAAATAAAAAATTTTACTGATTGGTTTTTAATTTTACGAGTCAGTTGAAGATGTCCTGTGGTTGTTGTTTTCTTTGGCGGCGTGGGGTGAAAACGAAGACAGGAAAATTGGAAGTAAATGTAGAATGAATGTATGTCAACGAAACATGACCTCAGCATAAAGTTTCTTCTTTACATTCGACTAGAGGTTTTAGATACCGCTCCCATTCTGACTGATTTTGACCGGTCAGGGGACGTCCTTAAGTAGTGAATCTCATCATGTGACAAGCTCCAAACGGCATTTTCACTTTCTAGGTGTGAAACAGTATTGACTGGCATCATAGATCAATTTGCTATTTTCTATCCAATCATCAATCAAGATCTTAGCTTTCACACTGAAATTTGATTTGTCTGGGTTTTTCAAAATGTTTTTAGTCGTTTCGATCCAATGTTGCGGGCGTGCAATTTTAATTAATTCGTTTTTTTGTTAATTTTTGGCTGATATAGAATTTGTATCCTAAACTAATTTTCTTTTTCTTTTTCCGACTATCCTAATAATTATGATTAATTGTTTTTGAAAAAGTAAACGCACATTAATTTTTTTTTCTTTGAATTTTATTCCTTCCGCTTTTAGAAGCATTTTATATTACTTCGTTTTGTTTTCTGCTTCATTCGACCGTATTTTTTATTCTGTTTGAAGGTTTTGTATAAATCAACGCTCATTCATTTATTTAATTTTCTATATATTATATCTTTCTTTCTCTTTTTAGAAGAACAGATTTGCATTTCCTTCATTTTTATTCTTTCTTTCACCGATTTTATCCATCTGTTTGAATGTTTTGAAAGAAGCAACGCTCACTGATTTATTTTTTTGTTCTTTTTTAAAGATCATTCCTTCCGTTTTAAAATAGTTTTTTGGATTTCCTTCTTTTTTCTTCAAACGTCATTCTTCAGTTTGAATGTTTCGAAAGAAGCAACGCCCATTGCTTTATTTAATTTTCTTATCTTTACATTTCTTTCTTCCGCTTTTAGAAGCGTCTTTATTATTTATTTATTTCTTTGTTTCATGAACAAGTGCGCATGATCCCTTTCCTGAAGCTAGGATCATCTCTTTACGTGCTTTCGATGTTAATTATTTTGTCGTTGATGTCTATGCTTTCATAGACAAAGAGCTGGAGACCGAATCATGTGGATTCTCTTTCGTTGGAATTACAAAAAAACAAAAAAACAAAAACAAAACAAAACAAAAATAAACAAAACACAAGCTGATGAAATCTAAAATCTGTTCGAACAATCGATCTTAAATTGACAAATATATGAACACTAGCATCATAGCCCGACGTTGCACGTGCAACTCAGAACATTTTAGTAGTAGGAGAAGATGCCAATGAGAGGAGTGGATGGAAATCATTTATGGAAATTTGGAAAGGAGAACTGAGGCTGGGATTATTTTAAAATGTAGACATTTAATTTTAGAGGAAAAAGTTACATTAATGCCACACGAATTACAGACAGTTGATTTCCTGCATGAAATATTTAGCAAGAAAAATGAGCTTTATTTTTTATTAAATTCTATTTTCTGAATTATGATGTATTAATTCTGAAAAAAAAAAAAGACTAAAATAATTAAATTAACCATTGGTACTTTTTTTTTACATATTTTGTTTTTGTTTGAAAAAACACTTTTTTAAAAATATTTCTCTTGTTTCAAAATTACGGGGAAACATATTCACATTTTTGTTGAACGATTTTAAAACGTCGGAATAAAAATTAAATATAGACGCTCATTTTTTTTAAATAAAAAAAGATTTAGTCTCGTTTGACAAGTGTGATTTGATTTCTGTGACGTAATTTAGCAACCATATTAGATCTTAGATGTTTTGCGGGATTTCAGTGACGTAATTTAGCAACCATCATAGATCTTAGATGTTTTACGGAGCAAATGTAAACAATCGGCTCTATTGGCCAAAATATGCAAAAGGGAAAATTGCTGAACTTAAAACTCAAAAAGTATGTTTCGACCTGGCTTCCCTGTAGATATGTATCCCTAGAAATTTTTAAAAATGTAGGCGTTCATAGGAATCACACAGAATCACAGATTGTCTTTTATATATATAGATAAAATAATTCTTTGTAAGAATTGGAACGGATATAGAATCGAAACAGAAATTTACAAAACATTAAATCCGAATGATGTTTTAATGTTATTTTTTAAATATAATTTACTATAGCCTATAGAATGGAGCGGTCTAAGACGTTGCCAGATCAAATGGTAGCTGCCGCTATGTACATAGGGGTCGCAGGTTCGAATCCTACCGAATGACACACACACACACACACACACACACACACACACACACACACACACACACATATATATATATATATATATATATATATATATATATATATGTATATATTTAATCGTTTCACACTAAGTATGAATTTGCAATAGTCTAATTCAAACCATTGAGTTTTTACCCATCTTTAAGACGTACTTACAAACCCATTACTGTGAACCTCGAATCTCGCAGTTACTATAGCCTAAGTGATATTTATTGATGCAAAAGACGCTAGTTTGTTTAAGGTCTAATGATTTCAATTGATTTTACCAAATTTGACAGGTTTAATGAAAAGAAGGCAAAAAAGTGAACCGATAAAATGTGGATTTGGCTTTAAAAACGGATAAAATAATGAAGACAAACGAGAATAGAGACTTCTAAAATTATCATGAATTTGCAACAAACTAATTCAATTCAATTTTGAAATTCGATAAAGAAGTTGAAAACACAACGTTGTTTATGTTTGCTTTTCTTATTCGGTGGAATCTTAAAATAATTAATGCAACCATAAATAATCCTAGATTTAATATTTTTTATATCACTACTGAGACCTGAAGGTGGATTTACATAACGAAAGACACATTTTAAAGTTTAAGCAACCTATTGAGAGGGAAGGGGCCTCTGTGATGCTTGGCAAATTAGCCTTGTGCCAAACACGTCCAAAGTTCCCACAATTTAAATATCAGAAGGGTGGATGCTGAAATGTGAAAAGATAAAATATTTTCGTGTGTACATTAAAGTAAAGATTTATTAACAGAATAACAAAATTGTAAGAAGAAAAATATAAGTGAAATTTTGTTAACTGAATATGATAACCCATTTGGGAGAAGAAAAATGTTCATTGAGGAAATGCATGTAGTTTTGTAGTTAAAATTGTTTAAAGAGAAATGTAAGTATTTAAAATATCCACAGAAGTTTAGAGTTCATGGTTTGATAGTAACATAGGTATCTCCACTTTTTCGCTGATAAAAGCAGCATAGTCTGAAGGAAAAGGCCTCAAACTAAATAAAAACAAAGTTTTCTCGGTAAAATGTTTATGCTATCATGAAGAGGAGAAATCACATTATTTTTTAATTATTTTTACAAATTTTTTAAATTGTTTTCACAGGTTCTAACAGGCTCTTTTAATGGTAGAAAAATTTTTTCTCTCGTCAGTACAAGCGATAAATTGACGCTAGATTTTATTACGTCAAAACGTAATATTACGCGGAGGTACTTTTTGACTGTGAAAGACACATTAATTTGGAAATTCTTGCAAAAATCAAATAATCGTCTGATTTTGATGAAAATTTCAGGACTTATTCATAATTGACTGAAATCAGTTTTGAAATAATTGTTTTTAGAAAATATTGGTAAAAACAAGGCTTTTTTAAATATGGTACCCCCGCACCAATTAATTTCCAGAAATACCGAAAAATGCGATGAGGTCTCAGATGATGTAGTATTTAGAGTATTTACATTTTTGGACTATTGTCCTAATCTTTGCTGCCATTTGTACAATGTTTAATAATAGATCATTCTATTTGTCTATATTTCTGAGATGAGGTAGTATTTACAGTATTTATATTATTCGGACTATTGTCTTCATCTTTATTGCCATTTGTACGACGTTTAATAATAGATCATTCTATTTGTCTATATTTCTGACATGAGGTAGTATTTACAGTAGTTACATTATTCGTACTATTGTCTTCATCTTTGTTGCCATTGGTAAAATCAAGTGAAACTTAATATTTAAAAATTTAAATTTAAAAATTTAAAATTTAAATTTTAAAATCCGCCCCATGACAGTTACAATCTCCAAGAATTTAAATGTAAAGTCAATAGTCATCTCCTGTTTCACTAACTTACATCCTCTCTCTAATGCTTTTCTACATCCACCCCACTGTCATCAGTTCTCTCTTCCCTCTACTACTCTCTTCCTGACACCCCCTGCAACCAGTCACTCCTCATGATATTCCTCCTATTTAACCCCCTGCACAACAGTGGCAGTAAAATGCCTTGCTTCGGACGACACGATTATATATATATATATATATATATATATATATATATGTTGTTACTATACTCAATTTGATTTTCTTGTTTTATAGCCCTCTCATAGTGGGTTATCTACTAATATTGCCAAGTTCACCAAATTCAGTTAATCTGTTTCAACACTCAAATATACTTCATCGTAACGAATAACACACTATCGCTCAACGACACATGCGCAGAGTTACAGAGACTGAGCAGGTCTAATATAACAGGTATGAATATAGAGGTAAGAAAACTGACAGGACAAAAACAACCTTCTTCTCAACAGGATGTATAAAATACAAAAATGGAACGATAATATTGGTGTAAAGAGGAAATATTCCAGTATATATAAGAAATTTCCTGCAACAAAACAGAGCAACCGATAATACACAAAGATGAGGATGGACCGGAAATATTAAAGTCCGAAGTGGAAGCTGCAATGGCCAAACTGAATATAAACAAAGCAGCTGGTCCAGGCGGCATTGTAATAGAGCTGCTGATAGCCTTGGAAGAATTCGAAAAAAAAATTACAGAAATAATAAATGAAATTAATAGTAGTGGTGTAATGCCAGACAACCTATGCAAGTCTATTTTCATAGCACTACCCATGAAGTCAGGTGCAAACGGGTGCGAACTACTCCGAACTATCAGAACTCATTAGAGCCATATAACAAAACTGATCGTCCGAATCCTGATGAATAGAGCGTAGTAACGGATTTAATTTTTTGTTATTTTATTATCTAATTCAAGACATGTTTGTGATTTTTTTTTTAATCATTTCACCCCGAGCAAGGCGGAAACGCCACTGATGTGCAGGGGGATACATAAATGTAAAAAGATTAATTAGAAAAGAGTGAGGAGTACAAACTAGTTAGAAAGGAACAATAGAAAGCTGAGAAAGCAGGTGCGATGACAGATACATAGGTGGAGAGAAAGGGAAGGTTATACGGGGGTGGGGAGAGAGCTAGAGCTATTGAAATAAAATATATATTTTTAACGGCGACAACCAAATATTGCCAATGCTTGTAGGAACTATAGATTTTTTTTAAAAAATGAAAGTATATATTATATTTTAATAGCGTATTTGAAGCACAACAGAAATATGAAACAGCTGAAAGGTCTCAAAACAATCAAAATGGGAATTTGAATCACGAGAAAAATTCTAACAATGAAAATAGACAAACTTTAAACGGCAAAATAAATTTTGGGAAGGTGAAAAGATCAGAAATGTAGGATGATTTTCTAGAAAATATTTGAACAAGTTTATATTGTGGATATTAGGAGATAAAAGGGTATTAGTGGCTCAAGAACTGTGTCCTCAGTGACATCGGGTTTGTTCCTTACTTCTCCAGTTATTCTCTATTTAAACTTGTCTATTAATTTGTATACGATACTACACCTTCCTGAATCAAAGATGTCGGATGTCATTGTTTTGTTTTTTTTACACTTGATTATTTTCGTAATGTACTACCCTTCCTCTTGTCTTTCTTGTTTTCTCTTTATTGATGATCTTTGTTTCTGTTAGAGGCACCTTACCTGTTCACATTAATATGGATTCTTCCTATGACTATATATAGTAGTAGTCATTAGTGGACTACATTATTAGTGTATCCCAGTGGTCTAGTCCCGAGGGTAACATTGCCAAGTCTCACGTCTCGTATTATATCGCATTCTCTCGTATTCGACTAACCGTATTGTACGACGTTCTACTAACCTTTACTGGACATATTTCTCTTCAATACATTGCATTTTCTACCGTATTACTCTTCGTTGTGTATTTATTGGATCTAACCCCAGTTCCACAACAGTTTCTCTTCATTTTTTTCTTCATATTCGTCTTTTTCATTCTATATTTTGAAACTTACTGCATCTTCTTGTTCCTGACCTTCCATTTTCACATAATCCAGCTCTTTTCTTCTTCCGAAATGATTTGCATATGCCAATATATATTGTCCTTTTTCCCAAGTATAGCCGTTCTGTTTTCTTTTTTGTATCAGAAAAATTGCTACTTCTGGATTCACCTCTTTATTCTTTCCTTACCATAACATTTTTGTTGGAAGGAACATAGTTATGGAGTCTCTTATTTATCATCCCATTAATCTCGAATGGCTTAGTTTCCTTCCCGCATGTGAAATGGCTGTATAACTCTTCAGAGATCTCCCCCTTTTCTATGATAATGGACTCGACTTGAGAATACATATATTCCTGCCATAGAGAGAACAATGATTGATCCGTAATTTACCGAACGATACCGAAGTTTCACAGAGAATACCGCGTCAGTAATCATAGTAGCTTTGAGCTCTACTCAGACAGAATAGTATTACACGGACATAGTAATTTTAGCACGGCTATACTTCAAAGACTTATATATATATATATATATATATATATATATAATCCTTCAAGACTTGTATATATATAATCCTTCCTAACCGTATTTCAGGATTACTAACCTGCGTTCCAGTTTTCGTTTTTACGTTTAATATAACTTGTTTTTTTGTTTTTTTTAATCATATCACCCCAAGCAAGGCAAAAATGCCACTGATGCGCAGGGGGCTACATAAGAGTGAAAAGACTGGAAAAGAGAAAAACCGGAAACCACATCCTAAACAGGAAACAAGGGATGAGCCTCTTCACCTGTTCAATAGACGTGGGTGGAGTGTGAACCGGGCGATAGTTTAGTCTTCATTATTTTGTGCGGTTCTTCAACCGGGACAAAAACTGAGGCGCATTTTTGTGAAATAAGGTTCTATGCTTTCATTAATTGGTGAGTATGCTTTCAATCACCGTTTGTACCATTCTTTTCGTGATGTCACTAGATTGTGGCTGATATGGTAGTGTCTTCTATTGGCTGCTTTCAGGCACATAAGTTCGCATCGCAAATGTCGGCTGCATTTTCGGTGATTAATGTCTGGGGTAATTTATTCCTTGAGAATATAGTTCTTAGCATTAGCTTTATTGTGGTGGCTTTTCTGTCTTTTACTCTGATAATTTCTGTCCATCCCGAATACGAGTATACGAATACGAAGAAGAAACCCTTATCTCTGATATGTGCGTGCTCCATGTGGACCCTAACCCATAGATCTGCATCCTTGGACCATGAGTGAATTTTTGCTTGCTTGAAGTTTTTTAACTTGGACTACTCTTAACGTATTTCTCTACGTCTTTTAAATATCCTGGCCACTAAGCTTGTAACTTTATTTGTGTTTCTGTTATGCTACAATAAAGGTCAGTGCACAACTCTTTGCCGGTTTGTAAAAGGGGCATTTTAAATCATTGCAATTTGTTTTATGCATATTGTTATTACTTAAACATATCAGTCAGTTAAGTGCCGTACGTGAAACACGCTTGGGCGATCATGTCTTGAAAAAGACATGACTGACTGGGCAAAAGATTATCCCGCAGTAGGTCGCCATTGCTTTCTGCAGTAGACTAGTTGCCAGTCAATGCTATAGAACCCAATCTGTCACGTTATTTAACCCATAACTGGAAGGAAGAAACGGATTAATACCTTTTCCAGGGTATTTGTGCATAAGTGAATGTAATGTATTCAACTGGAATTCGAACTCGGCTCCCCGATTTCTCGTTCCGAGCCGATATCCACTGTATCGAAACGCACAACGCACTTAAACAGATCACCATGATTAATTTATAATTTTTTCTTTCAGATTATTAAAGCATCATTCATATTTTTCTGTAATATTCTCACCATGTTCTTTCCATCTAAAAACATATTAGACATGATCTACTCTATGAGTTTCACAGAAGTTCCAATGCAAATGCAGCAGCACGATCTATTCAGGATGCTTAGGGAATCGATGCAGTGAAAGAAAGAATTTGTGGGTGGCGGTTTTTCCAGTTTTCGGAAAAGAAATTTCAGCTTGGAAGATAAGGCTAGAGGTGGTCGCCCCAAAAACTTGATTCTGATGTGTTGAATGCCGCTCTTACTCAAAGCCCTACGGATTAGTGAACTTGTACACCAATTTAATGTATCGCATGCAACTGCTTCACGCCAACTGAAAAGAATGAGGAAGATTTCAGTTTTTGGAAAATTGGTCCCGAACGAACTCTCCCCAGAGAACCTGCGACAATGTGTTTCTTGTTGCGAATCTTTGCTTTCACGACACCTTCAGACACCTTTTTGAGATAGATGTGCCATCTTGCCCCATCCTGCATCTTCTCCTGGCTTAGCCCCCTCGGATTATCACTTAGTTCGAGAATTACAAAACCATTTAGATTGCCTTTAGGTTAACATCACGAGAGGGGCTTGAACATGAGTTAGATTCATAATTCACCTCAAAACCTAAAGAATTTTATAAGCCAGGCATGTATAAGCTCGTTGACAGATTGAATTAATTTAAAATTGCAAAGGTCGTTATTGTTATGAATAAAGATTTTCAAAAACACAAGGTTTTTCATTTTCAAGATGAAATTTTAAATCGGCGAAAACATTTACACCGACCTGATAAGTCATCATTTATTTCTTTTACTAAGTCAATTCTCGGTATTTGTGGAGCTACTATTACGTCTCCATTGCAAATTATGCCTATGTCTATGACTAGTTTCTGGCTTACGGCCTATCACGTTGAATAGAATGCTTCTCGCTCGATCAGCGAAGTTAAGTAACGTTGAGCTTGGTCAGTACTTAGATGGGTGACTGCTTGGGAATACCAGGTGCTGTAAGCATATAGTGACGGATGTGCGTGCTTACGGCCATATCACGTTGATTACACCGGTTCTCGCTCGCTCACTGAAGTTAAGCAACGTTGAGCCTGGTCAGTACTTAGATGGGTGACTGCTTGGGAATGCCAGGTGCTGTAAGCTTATAGTGACGGATATGCGTTGTGGGGCAGTGGATATCGGCTCGGAAAGAGAGATCGGTGAGCCGAGTTCGAATTCCAGTTGAATACCCTGCATTCACCGAAGCACTGGTACCCTTGGGAAAGGTATTAATCCGTCCCTTCCCTCCAGTAATGGGTTAAATGACAAGAGTAGGAATTGGGGACCCTGCCCTTAAAAACAAATCCCAATGAATTTTGATACTCGAAAAGAAAAACGTAAAAATAAAATAACCTTAACCAAAAATAAATGATCCCATAAGGATTGCGAGGTCGTTAAACCTCGAAACAAATGACTATTTTGTGTTTCGTTTCCTTAGAGAAGCGGTCTGAAATCGAACAATTTCTGTGTAAATTATTTCTTTATTCTCTATATTATTACTGCTTAATATTGGGTTTTGCTTTGTTTCTTTCTTGAGTCTATTTTTTATTGTTAAGAAGTAATTAACTGACCCCCCACTAATACTTAGTACAATAATGTAATATAATCTATCTCTTCTTTCTCCAGGACAGATTGGGTTCTATAGACTTGGCCGGCAACCAGTCTAACGCAGAAAGCAATGGCAACCTATTGCGGCATAATCTTCTGCCCAGTCAGTCATGTCTCATTCGAGACATGATCGCCCAAAGCGTGTATCACGTATTGGGTTTTGCTTTGTTTCTTTCTTGAGTCTATTTAGAGGAAGAACGTTCGTTCCCATCTAGCGTATTATTTTATCTTCAGAACTTTTATGTGTTTTATTTAGCAAATACTTTTCCTAGAGCTGGACATATTTATTTGTCTCTCTCGTTATTTTTTTCCACAATACCTACATTTAATTATTTATTTGGTAGTGCTTGTCCTGTATGTCTCGAATTCTTCTTTCGGTCGATTAAACTCTCTAATCAACTCTAATTATTGCAAAAACTTGACGCTAGTTTGCAGAATCGTTCTGCTACTCTGTAGACATGGTAGTATTTTTCGTTTTTGGTTTTGGTCTTTCAAACCTTCAATTAACTAAGAATTAATTCTTCTTCTCTAGTCATTTGTGATGCATAGATATCGGCTCGGAACGAGAAATCGGGGAGCCGAGTTCGAATTCCAGTTGAATTTTTGCATTCACTTACGCATAAATTGTTAGACTTTTTGTCTAAATCTATACTGTGCAGACCCCCATGAGCCAGCCCACTTTATAGTTCACCAATAGAAGGCTTAACCAATCAGGAAGCTCAAAATATTTAATGCGACGTGTATGGAAGGCAGCCATATTTTTCCGAGTATTGGTGTTCAAATCCGATTCTAGAGAGTGTCTGATTCGAGAGTGATGATCTTTGACGTTGTTTCATTGAACAAATTACGTGCGGCGAGGATACTCTATATCCATATACGATGACGGACATGGTCAACAGATGCCAAGAGGATACTCTATATCCAGGAACGTTGTCAACATTACCTTCAATCCCTTACTTTGTGACCATCGAGGACTGTTGTTACTATATAATATACATTCGGGAGATTGATTCTCTATTATAATCAATACATAAACTGATCACTGACTTTGTGACCATCATGGACTGTTGCTATATAATATAGATTCGGGAGATTGGTTCTCTATTATAATCAATACATAAACTGATCCCTGACTTTATGAGCATCGTGGACTGTTGTTACTATATAATATACATTCGGGAAATTGATTCTCTATTATAATCAATACATAAACTGATCCCTTACTTTGTGACCATCATGGACTGTTGTTACTATATAATATACATTCAGGAGATTGATTCTCTATTATAATCAATACATAAACTGATCCCTTACTTTGTGACCATCATGGACTGTTGTTACTATATAATATACATTCAGGAGATTGATTCTCTATTATAATCAATACATAAACTGATCCCTTACTTTGTGACCATCATGGACTGTTGTTACTATATAATATACATTCGGGAGATTGATTCTCTATTATAATCAATACATAAACTGATCCCTTACTTTGTGACCATCATGGACTGTTGTTACTATATAATATACATTCAGGAGATTGATTCTCTATTATAATCAATACATAAACTGATCCCTTACTTTGTGACCATCATGGACTGTTGTTACTATATAATATACATTCGGGAGATTGATTCTCTATTATAATCAATACATAAACTGATCCATGACTTTATGACCATCGTGGACTGTTGTTACTATATAATATACATTCGGGAGATTGATTCTCTATTATAATCAATACATAAACTGATCCCTTACTTTGTGACCATCGTGGACTGTTGTTACTATATAATATACATTCGGGAGATTGATTCTCTCTTATAATCAATACATAAACTGATCCCTGACTTTATGACCATCGTGGACTGTTGTTAATATATAATATACATTCGGGAGATTGATTCTCTCTTATAATCAATACATAAACTGATCCCTGCACTATATCCAAAAATTATGGCGAATTTTAACACAAATACCCTTCCAGTCTACCACAGAAATTAATGGCAACTTAATGCGGGATACTCCTCTGCCCAGTCAGTCATGTCTCTTTCGAGACATGATTGCCCAAAGCGTGTATCACGTATGACACTTGACTGACGGACTAGTCATTTCTAATGCTCGCACTAGTGCAATATTTTGCTCGTTCTTTCAATGTTTTTAAATATTGTATAATGGACTTCTTTGGTGCTTGTCTTGTTTCTAAAATCTTGGTTTATTCAGCAATTTTTCTTTTTCTATGTGCCATGTTCTTTCAGGACGTAGTCGATCATGGTTCTCCACAACTCCCTATGCTTAGTGGCACTAAGCACGTTTTCTCCTGTTGCACCATGCAACCCTCGTTCCGTCATCAACCTGATCAGGTCCTTCAAATATGTTATCCCTTGCTTTCCTCTGTCTCTTTTTCTCTCTATCTGGCCTGTTAGTATCAGGTTCTCTAAGCTCTCCTTCCTCATCGCTTGTCGCAGGAACTTCAGCCGTCTTTTCCTGAGGCTCAGTATTAAATTAAGCAAATAAGTCCTCTTGTATGTTTTTAAACCACCGCAAGTAATTTCGAAGTATTATAAGCAAAAAAAAATAAATAAATAAATAAATAAAAAATAACGGGTAAATAAGTTTAAAGAACCTGTCAAATATCATTGTTTAAGTAATTCAATTATAGCATTAATTAAATGCTTTTTTTCTGTCGACAAAATCGATTGAATATATATATATATATATATATATATATATATATATATACTACCGGCCATAATTATTAGGTATAATAACAAAGTAACCGTCCTATTTACCTTTGACAATAAATACTAAAAATAGCATGAAATCAATGATATCTTTAAAAAAAACTGTGGTTGCCTAATGATTATGCTCGGTAGTATATATATATATATATATATATATATATATATATATGTGTGTGTGTGTGTGTGTGTGTATATATATACATATATATATATATATATATATATATATTAGCAGAAGCGATTGGTTATCCCAATGGCTTTTCATACTTTATACTTCTCGTCACCACTCTCCTTATCTTGTGTGACGTCACAATCTGTACTGTGATTTTCGCTTCTATCACGCACGCACGTGTTCGCCGTTTCTTTGAAAATCTTCCATGCAAACAAAATAGACGACTACTACTATTGTTCGCCCGTGAACTGTTTAATACACTTAATATACTTGTCATCTTTGATAATAGCTGTTGGAACCCGAAGGCACAGAAAAGATTAAATAACAGAAAAAACATGTACCAATATTGTGATTATCTGTCTTCTTTCAACGATAATGCTATTAAGTTTATAGGACGATATAAAAAGAATTTTCATAAAATAAATTGACTAAATTGACAAAACTTGTCTATATTATTTAATGAAACGTGCATCAGTGAAAAAATGCTGTCTAAATACACACACAATATATATATATATATATATATATATATATATATGAAATAACGTGTTTACAAGGCTACTGTTAAAGGTTCAAGAATAATACTAATATAAAAATAAACTGGTAAAATCTAAGTTACAAATTAAAACGAGAAGGAAAATAGAGTTAAGAACAAGAAGTCATTATATAATTTAATTTTATGACCAACAAGAAGAAATAAAACAACTATTTTAATAAATTTTAATGTTAGATAAATTATTAGAAACTGACATTAAATTTACAGCTACTAAGGTATTAATAAGAAAACAAACTTGTTAAACATAAGTTAAAAATAAGACATTGAACTAGAACGAAAATAGATTTAAGGGATGTTGTTATATAATATAATATGATTATATGGCTAATAAAAAGAAATAAAGTAACTATTTTAATCAATATATATATATATATATATATATATATATATATATATATATATATATATATATCAGCATGCAGTGTGGGTAATGAAGAATCCAAAGGAGTATCTTGTACATACAGTGGTAGGATAACTCTCTAAGAGAGCTCTAAGCATATATGCATATAAATACATATAGAGCAAATATAAGAAAAATTAAGACAGACACGTTATTTCTTGGTAAATCGAAGTATAGGCCTATTTCAGGCAAACCATCGTCAGCTTCCGTCTTCATTTTACAAAAATATTTTGTGAAATAAAGACGTAATCATAAATTATATATATATATATATATATATATATATATATATATATATATATAATTTATGATTCACTTGACTTTTCTAATAAATCCTAACATTCTAAAAGGTATTTATCATGTATAACTTTATCAGAATATTTAAATTCTAAGTTCTGTGGAATTCTCTTCCGTATACTTGCGTTAAATGTAAGATCAATTGTCATCTCCTATTTCTCTGAATCGCAAAATTTCTCTCATGTTCTTTTCTCTGTCCACTTTACTATCATCACACCAGTATTCTCATCCTTTTCTTTCCCACTTCCTGACACTCCCTATAACTTTTCCCTCTTTCTCATCACATTCCTCCTATATAGTGGCAGTAGAACCGCCTTGCTTGGGGTGAAATGATTAAAAAATACATCAACATCACCCGTTACACCCAATGGTGTGTAGGGCAGCAATAAAGCTTCTCCTCTGCCTATCAGGATGTGCGTGGTGGTCCAGTGGATATCGGCTCGGAACAAGAAATGGGAGAGCCGAGTTCGAATTCCAGCTGAATTCATTGCATTCACTTACGCGCAAATACCCTTAGGAAAGGTATTAATCCGTCTCTTCCTTCCAGTTATGGGTTAAATAGCAGGACAGATTGGGTTCTATAGCCTTGGTCGGCAACCAGTGTAGAAAAGCAATGGCAACCTACTGCGGGATAATCTTCTGTCGAGTCAGTCATGTCTCTTTCGAGTCATGATCGCCCAAGCGTGTTTCACGTATGGCACTTAACTGACTGACTCTGCCTATCTCGTGCCAGTCTAGCCAATGAACACCAAGAGTTCTGCATGGCATTCATCTCATTCTCCACCGTACACAATATATTAACATTATTTGTGTTTAATCTTAAGGCATCACTGATATGTTTAACGAATAATATTATTGTGGAAAAACTGATTTGTCTAAGAACATCTGGCATAGTATATGAGCGTTCGTCCGCCTTCTCTTTTTTAAATGTTTCTTTCCGATAATTTTAAAAGATTAGCATAAATACACGATGATGATAGCTGTAAAACCGTAATTTTCACGCATAAAAGCAAGAAGAATAATTATATAAACACATCAGGTGTTACGTAATAATAGGCTTACTGATAAAGAAAAGACAATGCAAGAAACAAGAAAAGGTCTTATATCAATATAGTTTTTACGCTCTATCTTTAATTGCATAAATTTTAATTATGCAAAGAGAAAATATTAGCGAAATTAAAGTGGATTGCATTAAACAACTTTACGGTGCTATCTAAACCGGCGTAAATTGCAGTCAGAAAAAAAGTATAAATTTAAATTAAAAAGAACTTCAAAATCATTGATTAATACGACTTTTCACTACCCGGATTAATTTACCTAAATGTTATTAAGTAAAATTAAAATAAAAACAATGTGATAAGAAAAATTTAACCCATCAATTAAAGTTACAACACTACTAACCATAGTTATATCATACCCGTATTTGAAAATATTAAAAAAAAAAATCTATATTTGAAACTTTTGCATGCAGACACTTCGAGTTAACATTAACAGGAACTGAAAAACATTATGCAAGTAAAAAATCAGATACGGAAAATTTAATCAAATTGTAATTAAAATGGCGTCATTTTCGCAGGGTACTATATACTCATGGTTAGTGTTTTCGTGTTAAAAGGTCTATGTAATTACAAATTTTACCCGCTATCCAGAAGGAACTATATTGTAATAAAAATATATGAAAATGTTTAATTAAAAATGAGAAAGAGGTGAAAATCCTTGCTATGCGAAAATGGGGTAAATTGTAATATGAAATATATAATTAAGAACGTTTTGTCATTTGCTTGAAGCATCGTGTATATTAGGAATATGGTTAAGTTTTGAAGGCTGTCACAATGCGTTTAGTATGATAAAGAAAAGTAAATAAGTTGTTGGGTATTACCAATTTATTGTAGATTAATATTTCGAGATTAAAATCTCATCTTCAGAATGTTAGAGGGTTCGTGTTTTGAGTCCTCGCCTTTTAGCAAATGGTCATTCCTGGCTGCTACTGTCGTTAATTGTAGTGTGTGTGTGTGTGTGTGTGTGTGCGCGCGCGCGCGCGTTTAGGTGTGCTAGGTGTTTATGTTGTGTATATGTGTGATTGATCAGTTTGCTTTGATATGTGGTTTATCTATGTATGTGTTGACCTGACCGTTAGTTTGAATTTTGCCAAAATGAAAGAGGGCTTTTTATGACTATTGTGTGTGTGTGTGTGTTTATGCGCGTAGTGCCTTTCTTTATTTTACCAAACACATTGTGACAGCCTTCAAAACCTAACCAGATTCCAAATATATAATTATTTTTAAAGTGATGTCACCCCAAGCAAGGCAGAACTGCCACTAGTGTGCAGGGGTTTGCATAAGAGGGGAGTGATGAGAAAGAGGAACAAGTTACGGGAGAGTAAGACAATTTGTAAGAGAAGGATGAGAGCATTGGTGTGGGGAGAGCTGCATGAGAGTAAAGTGGAAAGGAAGACGAACATAATACAAGCACTGTCAGGGTAAAGGATTCAATTCAAGGAGATAAGAGATAGCAACTGAATCTGCATTTAAATTCTTAAAGATTGTAGCTATCAGGGAAGCAAATATACGGAAGGGAATTTTACAAACAGGAAGTGCTAGCAAAGAGTAGAAGTTGCGGTTTCATTTGATTAGTTTCACTGTAAAAGGGTGGGACCTAGCCGCTAGTCTAGTAGGTTGACTAAATTCATGCAAAGGGAGCACGATGGAGTCAAACACATAGGAGTAGAATCCGTGAAATTATTTGTAGAAACGACAGAGAGAAGCCACATTACGTCGGTGGAAAGGTTACTGAAGTTGAGCTACTACGTCAGGATCAATTACATGTAAACATATTTATAAATTGAACATTGTCTTAGCGTGTGTGTATGTGTGTGGTGTCTGTGTGTGTGTGTCCGTTAACTATAGACTCCGAAACGGCTGAACCGATTTTCTTAAAAATTGACACAGTTGTACTATAAGCGGTTGCGAGTGTTCTTAGCTAGGTTTTGTGTCGAGGTACCCCCGATAAATATCGAAAATCAATAATCGAAAAAATCGGGTGATAGAAGGAGTGGTTCGATTTTAGTCAAACTTGATACACTCATAGACAAAGATATAAAAAACGATATTCAAAAGTTTCAAGGTTGAAGTTCTTACAATAGTGCAGAAAACCTATAATATATATATAAATAAAAGGCAAGATGTTTGTGCGTGTGTCTGTTTATCTGCCTGTATATCTGTATTTTTTTCAGCCCTTTTACTTTTTTTTTGGTTCGGGTTTGGCTCTAAGTAGGTATAATTGTAGTTCTTAGTCTCAGCCACGATACCATTTACTCAGAGGACTTATTTAGCCTTCAAAATTCAGTTTACGACGAAAAAACCTATTTGATATCGATACCAGGAAATCAAAATTTGACTTACATCCATTCATTTTTCTTTCAGTCTACGGTTTCGCTTTAAATGGAAACAACTATTGCTTTTAAGTCTTTCGTGCCAACGTCTAAAAAGTCTGAACTCCAGGACTATGGATTAGTTTTAAAGCTTTCATTACACCCGAGCAACGCGGGGCTATACTGCTAGTATAAATATAAGAATGGTTAATGAGAAAGTGATAAAAAGGCCTATATTAATCCGAGCTAACCGAAATGGCTTAAATTGTAATATGAAATCCATAAGAATTGTTAATGAGAAAAAAATGAAAAATGAGAAAGCCTATATTAATAAAGGTTTCCTGGCTTCTTCCGAAATATGGATGAAATTGTAAGAACTATGTAAAAATGGTTATTCGTTAAAAGAAAATAAAAAGACTGAAATTAGTACGGATTTCCGCGCTATTCCGAAATAGCTTCCGATCTGTCTTAAATGTCATGAATCGAAATAACAATTAACAGGTGATGCACTACCTAAGAAGTCAGGTGCAAAAGAATGTGAACTTCACCGAACAATCAGCTTATAATCCAGATTCGATATGATAGATATGAATCATTTTGTTGCATAATCATTTTCTATTTTTTCTTCAACTTCAAGATTCTTTTAGTATTTCTCTATATTTCTAGCATGAAGTATTATTTAAAGTATTTACATTTTTCGGACTATTGTCCTTATTTTTGTTCCCATTTGTACGATGTTTACTAATCGATCATTCCATTTGCCTATATTTCTGAAATGAAGTAGTATTTACAGTATTTCGCCAGTCAATTACATTCACACCTCACTTCGCGGTGTTTGTTTTACCTTGATAAAAATTATTGTATACCTGCGTAAATAATTGTATGTTACTGTTTATAAAAACGCTTTTCGCCATTTCTTTGATGGTGTGGCTACTATTCTACTTCTCCGACGCCAAATTCAACACTCCACATATGTGGTAATCACGAAACCACCAGCCAACCCGGGTATCGTGAAAATATAGTACCACACTCTGGGAATTTTTTCTGCCGCTTGACAGGGATGTATTACTCCACCTGCCATATTTACTAAACATTACCCCTTCGGACTTTTCCCTTTTTCAGTTCCTTGAAAAATAATCGCAGTTGCAAATACTTCAATTCTTTAAAAAAACACATTAATCAGATCTTTGCCGAGAAACCACCGACATTTGAAAAAGACAAAAATCTTTAATCATATACTCCAGTCAGTTAAGTGTCATACGCGATACACGCTTGGTCGATCATGTGTCGAGAGAGACATGACTGATTGGGAAGAAGATTATAGTAGGTTGCGATTAGTTTCTGCGTTAGACTGGTTGCCCACCTCGTCTATAGAAGCCAATATGTGCTGTTATTTAATTCATAGCTGGAGAGAGAAGAGATCTAATGTATTATATTATTATTACATAGTAATTAATGAGGGATAAAAATAAAAAATCGATCCCCCACTTTATGTCCAGTAGAACTTTTAATTATGTTTCCAGCTATTATATTCAATCAGTCAGTTAAGTGCCATACGTTATACACGTTTGGGCGATCATGACTCGAAAGAGACATGACTGACTTGGCAGAAGATTATCCCGCAGTAGGTTGCCATTGCTTTCTGCGGTAGACTGGTTGCCGACCAAGGCTATAGAATCCAATCTGTCCTGGAAAGAGAAAAGATAGATTATATTACATTAAGTATTGTTGGGAGATCAGTTTATTACATCTTAGCAATAGAAAACTGATCCCCCACTTTATGCAGAGTACAAATTTTAATTATATTTCCAACTATTATATTCAGTTAGTCAGTTAAGTGCCATACGTGATACACGCTTCGGAGATCATGACTCGAAAGATTATCTCGCAGTAGGTTGCCATGACATTCTGTGGTGGACTGGTTGCCAGCCAAGGCTTTAGAACCCAATCTGTCCTGTTATTTAACCCATAACTGGAGGGTAGAGACAGATTAATACCTTTCCCAAGGGTATTTGTGCATAAGTGAATGCAAGGAATTAAACTGGAATTCGAAATCGGCTATCCGAGTTCTCGTTCCGAGCCGATATCTACTGCACCACAACGCACAGATTGTAATTAAGGGTCGGTTTGAAATTCTTAGCACCTGAAGGAGGCCAGAACGTACAACGGACGAAACGTCGTACAAATGGCAACAAAGATGTGGACAATAATCCGAATAATGTAAATACTGTAAATACTTCCTCGTCTCAGATATATAGAAAAATAGAATGATCCAATATTAAACGTCGTACAAATGGCAACAAAGAGGAGGACAATAGTCCGAATAATTTAAATACTACCTCATCTCATAAATATAGACAAATAGAATGATCTATGATTAAACGTCGTACAAATGGCAAGAAAGATGAAGACAATAGTCCTGTTATGTAACCCATAATTGGAAGGAAGAGACGATTTAATACCTGCGACAAGGGTATTTGCGCGTAAGTGAATGCAAGGAATTTAACTGGAATTCGAACACGGCTCCCCGTTTTCTCGTTCCAAGTCGATATCCGTTGCTCCACAACGCACATCCCATAAATCTAATAGTTCGTCTAGATTTTTAAAAATTCAAAATTTCAATTGTTCATGACCTTAAGGACACATTGCCCAATGTATATAGACTTGTTTTGTTACTGCGACATGCCCCAAAGAGTTGTGAGTTCAATACCAAGCTACAGCAGTGGTGAATAAGTAACTTACAGGGTTAGAGGGGGATAACTCATGACTGCCATTCGAGGCATTACTAAGCAATGAATGAGAATGATATACCCCAGTGATTGTGATAAAGGGTTCGGTTCAAAATTCTGAAGAAGGCCGGGGCATACAACGTCCGAAACGTCGTACAAGTGGCAACAAAGATGAGGATATTAGTCCGAATAATGTCAATACTGTTAGTCTAATAGTTTCTTTTTTAGCACTTATCTCCTCTGGAAATCACTTCGAAGTTTTTATTTCCCTGTCACTCATAATCTTTAAAAACAAATCAAAGGAAATGTCGATCAATGTCTTCTGTCTTCTGTTCTTTTACGTTTTGTCGGTTCATCTCACTTCTCTTCATTAAATTTTCGGTGCTTACGTATTATCGGGAGGACCTTTAAAAAAACGACTCAAAAATTAAAGTAAATTATTTATTGAAACGGTTAAAACAATAAAATGGAATTACATTTGTAATTCCGGAGGCCAGAACGTCGCAATTGCTTCCAAAAGTGACTCAAAGACATCAGTACAGGCAACATGCTTCCGCCACATGAATTCGGCCAAATACGACTCCAAATGGTGACGTGCAGTGCCACAGTGCTTCTTGTTTCGCCACTTTGTCGATCCCCATAGGCGTTCCACTGTCTGCGTATGAGCCCCGGTGTTCGAATCCACAAAGTTGTACTTGTGGTTGACGTTGAGGTGATGAAAGCCTGATTTTTCCAGTTCCTTGGTGTTATAAGCGGGGAAAAAAAAGAAAAAGTAAAAATCAAAGGTCCTCCCGATAATACGTAAGGACCAAATTTTCTTATTCTCTCTCATCCCTGTTACCCTTTGAGTGGTAGTGGTATTATCAACTTCTTTGGGGTGAAGTTAAAAAAAAAAAAACTTATTTTAGATATCTTGTTTTGGTCAAGATGTGATCTTAATCAATTTAGAAAGACGTCTTAAAAAATAAAATAGATAATCATTCGCCATTATTTGTTTCTGTTCGTTTATTAAGCAAGCCATTCATTTCTTCGCACTAAAATCTTCTCATTCTCTCTCACACTCTTTAATCCATAGAGTCACATGTCTAGCTGTTAAAAACGGTTTGGATTTGGATAAATGTTGAAAACAATAAGGATGCTGTTCATAATAAAATGTCAATTTAATGAGTAAAACTAAAATAATTTCTATGTAAATTTAAAAAAAAAATTATTTACTTTTTAACTGTCTGTGTCCCTAAAAGAAAACATTTATTTAGATTTTATTTTTTTAAAAGAAATGTTATTAATAGGAAATAAATAAACATGAAGAGAGGAGGATAATCCTAACAATGACATCCAACCTCGGGTTATCATGATCTTTTTCAAAAAATAATATCCTAAACACTAAAAAAACAACCTAAATATAAATATCAAATGTTTAGTGATCACGATGCCAAAAAATAAATCAAATAAATAAATAGATAAAAATAAATAAATAAAAGTAACCTGAATTAGAAATACACTAACAGTATAGCCCGGCGTTGCTCGGGTGTAATGAAAGCTTTAAAACTAATCCATGGTCCTGGAGCTCAGACTCAGCCTAAAGAATATTTGTGTGAAGTTTGGTGAGAATCGGATAAAAAATGTGGATTTGTATAAAAGACATTCAGACAGATAAACAGACACACACACAAACATCTTGCCTTTTATTTATAAATATGTATATATATATATCTATATATATATATATATATTTTCTGCAATATTGTAAAAACTGCAACCTTGAAATTTCTGAATGTCGACAAAAAACCTAGCTAAGAACACTCGCAGACGCTTATAGTACAACTGTGTAAATTTTCAAGAAAATCGGTTCAGCCCTTTTGGAGTCTATAGGTAACGGACACACAGACACACAAAGTTCCATTTATAAATAAGTTTAGATATCGAAATTTTAGTGATCTCGATACCAAAAAATAAGTAAAATAAATAAATAAATAGTCTAAAACATAAATAATTATCGCATTTTAGTGATCTTGATATCAAAAAAATAAATTAAATAATTAAATACATAAAAATAAATAAATAAAAAATAATCTAAAATATAAATATATATCGAAATTTCAGTGATCTCGATACCAAAAATTATATTTAATAAATAAATTAAAATAAATAAATAGTAACAAAACAAAAATATGTAGAAAAGATAACAGCAGGTTCACATTCGGGTGATCATTTATTGAAAATCAAATTCTGCTTCCTTCTAAAAAAAAAAAAAATGAAAGATAGACTAATCCCTATTCAAATTTATTTACTATGAAAAATGGAAACGATTTTAGGGAACGTCTTGTAAATTTTCAATCGACTATCAAATGAAAATTCTAAAGTTTGTACTGTTGATATTTTTCTGCAATAAATACAAAACACCGTTTTTAATTATCCAATACGTAGAAAATATTATCAGAAGATCAAAATAAAGAGTTTTCATCAACGACCTCCCAGATGAGATCAAGTCCCAAGTAGGCATCTACGCAGATGACACTACAACATACTCCCACACCAGTAAGAAACCTGTCGTGACGGACAGACATAATCTCGCTGCTGACCTTGAGCGGGATCTACACTCTATGGTGAACTGAGGTAAGAAGTGGCTTGTCAACTTCAATTCATCTAAGACCAAGCTGTTGTCTGTCAACCATTACAGGCAACCTCTCCTGCCTCCCATAAGCAAGGACCAAGCGATTCTCCCGGAGAGTAATACATTACGCCTCCTCGGACTTACCCTGTCCTCAGACCTCAAATGGAACCACTATATTGAATCCATAGCAAAATCTACTGTTAAGAAGGTTGGGTCACTATGTCGATCCAGGATGTTTTTTCCACCTGAAACCATCCTGCATATATACAAGTCAACCATCCGTCCGTGCATGGAGTACTGCTGCCATTTATGATCAGGTGCCCCTGCCGTTCTCCTCACTGTTCTTGACAGGCTCCAAAGGAAAGTCTGTAATGTGATAGGTACTGATCTGGTGGCTCGACTGCAGCCACTTCCAAATCGTCGAAATGTGGCCTCCCTTTGTCTGTTCTATAAATACTTTCATGGCTTCTGCTCAGACGAACTTAAGTCACTGATGCCTCCTCAACAGGTGTTTACTCGTGCAACTAGACTGGCAAACTGGGTCCCACCCATTCACAGTCAGGTTAGCCAAATGCAGACGACAATTCTACTCCTGCAGCTTCTTCTCTCGCACTTCCCGCCTGTGGAACTCGCTCCCATATTCTTGCTTTCCTGACGGCTACAACCTCCAGAAATTTAAATGCAAAATCAATACTCATCTACTAACCACTGGACTCTAGCTATCTCTCCACCCCCGTATAACCTTCCCTTTCTCTCCACCTATGTATCTATCATCGCACCTGCTTTCTCAGCTTTCTATTGTTCCTTTCTAACTAGTTTGTACTCCTCACTCTTTTCTAAGTAATCTTTTTACATTTATGTATCCCCCTGCACATCAGTGGCGTTTCCGCCTTGCTCGGGTTGAAATGGTTAAAAAAAAAGAATAAAGATGCCTTTATTCTTATCTTTGACTTCTAACAACTATGTTCCATTGATGCTAATTTCAATGACAGTCTACGACTAAAACAAAATTCTGAAGAGTAAACATAAGATGTTGTCGCTCTCTAAGATCTTTAACTTACACATTTTAGTGATCCCTGTAAACAAAAGTCATTCGACACAGAAAAAGTAAATCCTAAAATATAGACAAATGATGTTATTCTAGTCTATGTCATCCGACCACTTTTTCAGTGAGTCCAATATAAAACCCATTCCAAACTGAAAAAGAAAAAAAAATCCTAAAATATCGAAACTTGATGTCATTGTTGCATATGAACCTCTAACATACATTTTTTGGTCATCACCATTCTAAAGTCATATTTTTTTTAATCATTTCACCCCAAGCAAGGCATTCCATTGCCACTATTGCGCATGTGGCTACAGAGGCAAAGGTAAAGAGGAGGAGTGGTTAGGTGTAGGAAATGTCAGAAGGAAGGTGATAGATGGGTAAGGATACCGAGGATAAGGGTTGGGCAGATGGGAAGAGTGTTTGAAAGAATGGTAGCGAGTTATTGTGTTAGGAGGTGTCTATTGACCTTACATTTAAACTCCTGGAGATTGTAGCCGTCGGGGAAGCAGTCATATGGAAGGGAATTCCACAGTCGGGAAGTACGAGAAACGAAACTGTTGGAGTAGAAGTTGCGGTTGCATTTTATCGGTTTCACTGTAAAAGGCTGGGATCTCGTTTCTAATCTAGTTTCTTGTACAAATTTGTATACCCAAAGGACGTGTCTTATCACCCTATCTATTCAACTTGTACAGAAAGACTATTCTGAGAACCATAGAAGTTATGCCAGGATTCGTCATCAGAGGCCACATTTTAAACAATACTCAAATGATACAGTGCTGATAGCAGACACGGAAAGGAAACTATAAGACACCCTACAAAAAGTAGCTGAAGAGAGTGACAAGAAAGGACTACAAATAAACTGCAAGAAAACCGAATTCATGGTCATCAGCTAAAAGGTTAGCCCAAAATGCCAAATACAGATCGGGGTACTAAAATCAAGCAGGTACAAAAATTTAAATACCTAGGAAGTGTTCTAACAGAAGACGGAAAGTGCGACACAGAGATCCGCATGCAAATTGGCATAGCGAAGAAAGCATTCCAGAAGCTAAGTAAAGTATTAAGAAACAGGACAATTTTACAAGAAACAAAAAAACGAGTACTGGATTGCTATGTGATGTCAGTTCTTCAATATGGCAGTAAATGCTGGATAATATCATCGAAGATGAAGGAAAGACTTGAAGCAACTGAAATGTGATTCTACAGAAGGATGCTGCGAATATCATGGATCGAGCATGTGAGCAATGATGAGGTTTTCGAAAGGATGGTAACAAAAAGGAAATTAATAATGAGCATCAAGAAGGGACTACTAAAGCTCTTGGGACATGCAATGAGGAAGGGGGGCTTGGAGAATCTAATACTAACAGGCCAGATATAGGGAAAAAGAGACAGGAGAAAGCAGCGGATAACATGTTTGACGGACCTGATCAGGTGGATGACGGAACGAGGGTTACGTGGTGTAACAGGAGAAACCGTGGTAAGAGCCAACAGGGATAGGGAGATGTAGAAAGCCATGATTGTCTACGTCCTGAAATGGCACATAAAAGAGACGATATTTTTCCGGTCTATGATGTCCGGCCTCTATTTTTCAATGGTTCCTGTTTTAAGTGCATAATCTGTTCATGAATAAACATTCTAAAATTTACATAGTTGTTATTATAACTGATTAGACGTCTTCTATAGCTAAATAAAATAATTCTAAAATATAAAGAGTTGAACTTATTTTAATCTATTATATACACTACTGTTCATAATTATTACGTCACCCCAGTGTTTTAACAAATGATGTTTTTAATACAACTTTTTAGTATTTATTGCCAAGTGAATAATTGTAGATGAACATAGAATGTTTCCTTTGTTAATACTGCGCAATAACATGTGCATCAAATGAATTTATAAATATTTGATAATTATTTATATTGCAGTTTTATCAATGAAAGAATGAAGAAAATGTAGGATGATTCAGAAGAATTCATCTTTGCTTCCTTGCCTTGCAAAATCTTGCAATGTAATAATAAAAAAGAACCATTCTATTTTCATTTAGAATTACCAACTTGGTAATAAATACTAAAAACAGTATGAAATGCATAATTTCTTTTAAAAACTGTGGGTGGCCTAATAATTATAACTGGTAGTATATATATATATATATATATATATATATATATATAACAAATCTAAAGGGTGCGAAGGGTGCGATGGGAAAATTGTCGTTATTTGCTTTGTAAATTTTGCAAAGTAATAATAACAAAAGAACCATTATATTTTCATTTAGAATTACGAACTTGGTAATAAATACTAAAAACAGTATGAAATGCATAATTTCCTTTAAAAAACTGTGGGTGGCATAATAATTATAACTGGTATATATGCGATGGGAAAATTGTCGTTATTTGCCTTGTAAAATTTTGCAAAGCAATAATAACAAAAGAACCATTCTATTTTCATTTAGAATTATCCACTTGGCAATAAATACTAAAAACTGTATGAAATAGATCATTTCTTTAAAAAAAAAAAACAACTAGGGTTTCCTAACAAATATGGCCGGTAGAATACGTCCTCTATTTTATAGTGATCCGTAATAGAAAGTCATTCTGCACAGAATTCTAGAATATACAGTTTTAGTTATTCCGATTTATGTCATCCGTATACCATTTTTCAGTGTTCCCTTTTCAAAAGATATTGTACACCGAAATAAAAAAAAAAGTTCTAAAATATAAACAGTTAAACTAATTTCAATCTATGACATCCGCCGTCCATTTTTCAGTGAAAAATTCTAAAATATAAAAAGTTCTAGTTTTATTCGACTGTGATCTCCGACTTCGATAATTCAGTGATCTTTTTTCGAAACTCATTCTACACCGAAATGCAAAATTTACAGACAGATAGCATAACTATGTATTTCCTTCGACCGACATTTTTAAAATAGCTATTCGAATGCCATTTTACACTAAAACAAAAACTACTAAAATATAAACAGTTGTAGTCATTCCAGTCAATGACACCCAACGTCCATTTTTCAGTCATTCCTATTCGAATGTCTTTCTAAATTGGTATAAAAAAATCTAAAATTTGCAGCTGTAATTAGTCCTGTCTATGATATCCGACATATTACAGTGATCCCTATACGAAAGTTATTCCACAAAGTAGTAAAAAAATTTCAAGAATATAGACAGTTGTAGTTATGACATAAAAACTCCATGTTATAGTGATAACTATTCGACAAAATTTTTTTTTGTAATCATTTTATCCCAAGCAAGACAGGACCGACACTGTTGCGCAGGGGTACGAGATACAGGGGATGTCGAAGAAGTGATAAGATATTAAGGGGACTCAAGGGGATAGAAGAGGGCAGTTAACGTTGAATTTAAACTTTTAGAGATTGTAGCTATCAAGGAAGCAAGCAAATGGAAGGGATCCTACGAACAGGAAGTGTGAGAAAAAAAACTATTACAGTAGACGAGATTACATTTAACGAATGTAACAACCTCTCTTTTACATTTATTAAAAAATCTACACAGAAATAAAAAAACAAATAAACAGAGATTCGTAGTTATTTCCGTCTATACCCTCATATAACACCATTTTCCTGTGATACCTATTCTAAAATATTGTAAAACCGAAATAAAAATTCTAAAAAAGTCTAGTTTTTCCTATGATTTCCGATCTTCATTTTACTGTGACCCCCTTTTCGAAAATCATCCTACACAGAAATAAAAAAAAAAGTTCTAAAATAAACACAGTTTTAGTTATGCCTGTCTATGAATTCCGATTTATTATTTTGAGAGTATCCCTATTCAGAAATATTTCCTAAACGAAGTAAAAAATATAACTTTACAAGGTGTCCACAAAGTTTATGTGCACTTTAAGACATTTATAACATTATATGTATTTGTGATAGAAATAATCTGTAAAACATCTATAAAGTTGAATGTACCTAGTTTTAAGTATAGCTATTGAACAATTCTTTATACCACAAAATTTGCAACAAATTTTAGATAAGTAAACAGATGCATCGGAAGGGGTAGGTCATTTTATTGGCCTCCACGTTCGCCAAATTTGACTCCATAAGATTTTTTTATGGAAACATGTGAAAATAATTGTCTATGCAACCAAACTTAATTCATTAGAAGATTTGAAAACTAAAATAACTAATGTGATTTCAGGCATTACTGTAAATCAGTTGGCAAATGTTTTCTGTGAACTGCAAAATGGTTTTAACCTTTGTATTCCTAATGATGGAGGACATGTGGAAACTTAAATAAAATTTCAATAAACCTTTAAAAACATAGATTTACTTCTTTTAATTCTTTTTCTCAAATTATTTCTATCGCAAATACAAATAAAGTTATAAACGAACTTTTTGGACACCCTCTATTTGGACAGTTGTGGTTATATCTATGACATCCGACCTCCATTTTTAAATGATAAAAATTATAATTGGCATCAGGTAGAGACAGTTGAGGTTTTGCGATCTGTAATGAGGAAGGACGGCTTGGAGAATCTAATACTCACAGAACGAATAAAGGGAAAGAGAGACAGGGGAAAGCAGTGTGAGACACAGTTGATGAACCGGATGATAGTTTAGTCTATCTACTCCAATTGAAAAAAAAAAGTGAGAAGATTGGAAAAGAAAACCGGAAACCGCATCCTGAACAGGAAACAAAGGATGAGCCTCTTCACCTGTTCAATAGACGTGGGTGGAGTGTGAACCAGGCGATAGTTTAGTCTATCTACTCCAATTGAAAAAGAAAGTGAGAAGATTGCGGGTCGAGCTTTGGAAGAGATAACAAGAGGAAAATTATTAAGAGCAAAAACGGATAGGGGCAAGTGAAAACCCATGATTTTCTACGTCCTGAAAGGCTACGACACATAAAAAAGAATTCTATATAAATTCTACAACGAAATAAAAAAAAATACAAAATCTAAATAGAGAATATTATTTTTGTCTGTGACCTCTAACCTCAATTTTCAGTGCTCATTTTTTGAAAGTCCCTAAACGCCAAAAAAAAAATAAAAATAAAAATAAAAAAATAAAATTTCCAAAATAGAGACAGTGGATGTTATACCTGTCTAAGTCCGTAAACGCCAAAAAAAAAAAAATAAAAAAAAAAAATTCCAAAATAGAGACAGTGGATTTTATACCTGTCTAAGTCCCTAAACGCCAAAAAAAAAAAAAAATAAAAATAAAAAAATACCAAAATAGAGACAGTGGATGTTATACCTGTCTAAGTCCCTAAACGCCAAAAAAAAAAAAAATAAAAAAATAAAAATTCCAAAATAGAGACAGTGGATGTTATACCTGTATAAGTCCCTAAACGCCAAAAAAAAATAAAAAATAAAAATTCCAAAATAGAGACAGTGGATGTTATATATATAATGTATAATATATATATATATATATAATGTATATATATAATGTATATATATAATGTATATATATAATTTATATAATGTATTATATAATTATATATATATATGTATATATATATATGTATATATATATATGTATATATATAATTTATATAATGTATTATATAATAAATTATATAATTTATATAATGTATATATATAATGTATATATATAATGTATATATATAATGTATATATATATATGTATAAGTCTTTCAATCTCTATTTTTTAGTGATCCTTATATGAAAGTCTTTCTTCACCGAAATAAACAATTTCAAAATATAGCTAGTTGTTCGTAAATTGGAGTAGATAGATTAAACAATTGGAGTAGATAGACTAAACTTAATTGGAGTAGATAGATTAAACTATCGCCCTGTTCACACTCCACCCACGTCTATTGAACGGGTGAAGAGGCTCATCCCTTGTTTCCTGTTTAGGATGCGGTTTCCGATTTTCTCTTTTCCATCTTCTCATTTTTTTTTCAATTGGAGTAGATAGACTAAACTATCGCCCGGTTCACACTCCACCCACGTCTATTGAACGGGTGAAGAGGCTCATCCCTTGTTTCCTGTTTAGGATGCGGTTTCCGATTTTCTCTTTTCCATCTTCTCATTTTTTTTTCAATTGGAGTAGATAGACTAAACTATCGCCCGGTTCACACTCCACCCACGTCTATTGAACAGGTGAAGAGGCTCATCCCTTGTTTCCTGTTTAGGATGCGGTTTCCGGTTTTCTCTTTTCCAATCTTCTCACTTTTTTTTCAATTGGAGTAGATAGACTAAACTATCACCCGGTTCACACTCCACCCAGGTCTATTGAACAGGTGAAGAGGCTCATCCCTTGTTTCCTGTTTAGGATGCGGTTTCCGGTTTCCGGTTTTCACTTTTCCAATCTTCTCACCTTTTTTTTTAAATTGGAGTAGATAGACTTAACTATCGCCCAGTTCACACTCCACCCAGGTCTATTGAACAGGTGAAGAGGCTCATCCCTTGTTTCCTGTTTAGGATGCGGTTTCCGGTTTTCACTTTTCCAATCTTCTCACCTTTTTTTTTTCAATTGGAGTAGATAGACTTAACTATCGCCCGGTTCACACTCCACCCAGGTCTATTGAACAGGTGAAGAGGCTCATCCCTTGTTTCCTGTTTAGGATGCGGTTTCCGGTTTTCACTTTTCCAATCTTCTCACCTTTTTTTTTCAATTGGAGTAGATAGACTTAACTATCGCCCGGTTCACACTCCACCCACGTCTATTGAACAGGTGAAGAGGCTCATCCCTTGTTTCTTGTTTAGGATGCGGTTTCCGGTTTTCTCTTTTCCAATCTTCTCACATTATTTTTTCAATTTGAGTAGATAAACTTAACTATCGCCCTGTTCACACGCCACCCACGTCTATTGAACAGGTGAAGAGGCTCATCCCTTGTTTCCTGTTTAGGATGCGATTTCTGGTTTTCTCTTTGCCAATCTTTTCACTTCTATGTAGCCCCCTGCACATCAGTGGCGTTACTCCCTTGCTCGGAGTGATATGATTAAAAAAAAAAAAGTACTTGACCTCCAACCTCCATTTAACAGTAATCACCATTCTAAAGACAAAATCTGTCCCCAAATAAGTATTCTTAAATATAGACATTTTTTCTATGAATAATTCTAGCTTTCATTTTTCACTTATCTATATTGTAACGTTATATTTTAGAGAAAAATATTAATTTTAAAAATTAGACAGTGGATTTTATTTTTTGTCTATGAGCTCCAACTTATTTTTTTTTCTGTGAGACCAATTCCAAAGTCAAAAGCTTATCGAAAAAAAAAAATTCTAATATAGAGACAATGGATGTTATTGCGGCCTATCCTGCAGACATTTTTATCGATCCTTATTCTAAAATCATATTGCACGCCCAAGGAATAAATTCTATGATATATATAATTGGTGTTATTCGTGTCTCTGAGATCCAAACTCTATTTTACGATGATAGCTCTTCTAAATTCACATTTTACACAAAAATAATAATTCTAAACGTTGATCTTAGTCCTGTCTATGAAATCCATCTTTATGTGATACGCTCAAATAAAAAAAACTTCTTAAATATTTTACTGTGATCCCTATATTAAAATCATGTACTCTCAAACATGTGCATCGTGGTGCAGTGGATATCGGCTCGGAACGAGAAATCAGGAAGCCGAGTTCGGGTATTTGCATTCAGTTACGCGCAAATACCCTTGGAAAAGGTATTAATCAGTCTCTTCCCCCCAGTTATGGGCTAAATAATAGGACAGATTGGGTTATGTAGCCTTGGTCGGCAACCAGTCTACCGCAGAAAGCAATGGCAACCTACGGCGGGATAATCTTCTGCCCAGTCAGTTATGTCTCTTTCGAGACATGATCGCCCAAAGCGTGTATCACGTATGGCACGTAACTGACAGACTCTCAAACAAATATTTAAAGATATAGAAATTTGATTTTACAAAATATCTAGAATATAATCAGTGTATTTTATTCCTGTCTGTGACCTCAAAACTCCATTTTTGAATGACCCTTATTCTAATGCCATATGTTCCGCTCAAATAAAAATTATAGCTTTTTTTTTTTAATCGTGTCACCCCAAGCAAGGCATACCATTGCCACCATAGCGCAGGGGGTTACATAGAGGTATTGGGTATAGGAAATGTCAGAAGGAGGGTGATAGACGACTTAGGATGTACATAGGGAGAGAATTGGAGAGAGTGGGAGTGAGGTAGTGTGTTAGGAGGTGTCTATTGACCTTACATTTAAACTCCTGGAGGTTGTAACCGTCGGGGAAGCAAGCATACGGAAGGGATTTCCACAGGCGGGAAGTGCGAGGAAAGAAGCTGTTGGAGTAGAAATTGCGGTTACATTTCATCGGTTTCACTGTAAAAGGGTGGGACCCAGTTGCCAATCTAGTATCTCGTACAAATTCACATCTAGGGGGCACCAGTGAATTAATCTCGTCAGAGCAGAAGCCATGATAGTATTTCTAGAAGAGGCACAGAGATGCCACGTTACGCCGGTGAGAGAGATACTGCAGGCGGTCAGACAAGTCGGTATCAATCACATTACAGATTCTTCGCTGTATTTTGTCAACGACCCCGAGGAGAATAGAAGGGGCACCCGAGCAGATGTGGCAGCAGTACTCAATACACGGGCAGATGTGGATTTATATAATTGCAGGATAGATTCAGGCGGAAAGAATTTCCGGGCCCTGCATAGAGAGCCGACTTTCATAGCTGCGGATTTAGCAATGGATTCGACGTAGTCATTCCACTTGAGATCCGCTGAGAGTGTCAGGCCAAGCAGGCGTAGTGATTTACTCTCTGGGAGGCAAGCCTGTTCCATGCTAATGTGAGGGAGGTGCGTTTGCCTGTGGTGGTTAATTGACAGCAGCTTCGTTTTGGAAGAATTGAATTTTACGAGCCATTTCTTACCCCAATCCACCACGGATTGGAGGTCCTTCTCAAGCTCGGCAGCGAGGTTCGCCTTGTCAGCTGCACCAGATTTTTGATCGAGGCGAGAGTAAACTGTGGTATCGTCACCGTACATGCCTACTTGTGATTTTATGGTATTTTTGTCTATGAGCTACAAGATATTTTTAGTGATCCCTCTTCTAATGTCATAATCTACTTCCACATATAAATTCCGATATGCACATAAACTCCATTCACCATTTTCCTTTATCTCATACCCAAATAATATTGTATAACCTAATTGAAAATATTCATAGTTCGTGTTATTCCTGTCTATGACCTCCGACCTCCTTTTGTTATTAATCTTCTTTGTTAGAAAATCACATTAATCATTCCTTTGTTCTTTATTCTTTTATGTAATAAATATTCTCGACTATTAACTCTACAAATCTTTGTCCACCAGCATTCATACATTTTTAATCCCATATGTTATCACATATTCTTTTACATAAGCTCTATATTGTAATATTAACAATGTATATATTCTTACTGTGGTGCAGTGGGTATCGACTCGGAACGAAAAATCGGAGAGCCGAGTTCGAACTCTAGTTGTATTCACTTATGCATAAATACACTTAGAAAAGTGTTTAATCTATCTCTTCCCTCCAGCTATGGGTCAAATAACAGGACAGATTAGCTTCTATAGCCTTGGTTAGCAACCAGTATACCGAAGAAATTAATGACACTACTGCCGGAAAATCTTCTACCCAGTCAGTCATGTTTCTTTCAAGACATGATTGCCCAAGCGTGTATCACGTATTGCACTTAAATGCTTAATATTCTGACACTTTCCAAACACTATTTTCCATTAATCTAATATTTAGCATCTTATTCTTTTTCGTTATATCTCAAATATAAACGATTCATTGTCTTTCTGTCTTTTCTCTGAAACTCGAAATCCATTAATCTTGGATATTAATTTATATTCTAATATGTCCAATAACTTTTGAAATAAATTCCCTTGAGAGAATTTAATTCTGATTCCTCTGAATCCTTCATTTCATGTCTCTTAGCCTCAAATATGTTCCAAATAATCTTCTGACCACAGTTTCTATCTAGCTGATTGTCTTCTCGCCTATGTAACCCAATATTCAATTTCCACAAACCCTATGTTGAAAACGATAATCAACTTCCTGAGATATTATAGACATTTAATGATATCCTTCGCAATATACCCCAATCTCACCTAGCCCATAATGATAATCCCGAAATAGTCTTTTTTCAATTATAGAATCTGAATTATAGATCATCGGTTTTATATGAGAACTGAACCTACAGGCTCAAACATCCATTAACACTATATCCGAAAAAAAAAATTTTCTAAATTCTAATCTGCTTCAATAAACAGATAACTGCTTTCCAGTTTATGCTCGACAACCACAATTCTTACTCTTGCTTTCTTCGAAATTAAATTCTCCTCTCTAGGAGAAAATATAGAATTCAATCAATTATTTTTTTCACTTCTGGGGATTTTCTCTTAACCAACTGTTATTTCGCCCCCAACCTTTATTGATCTAAAAATCTTTCAAAAAGGATATGTCTGATACCTAATTTCTAATCTGAAAGCTATACCTGAGCATTCTAGTCCGTGCCACTCTTATTCGCCAAATAAGAGTACACTATTGAGTTAGTCTGGCCATTCCAATGACATCAGACACAGATCTACCTTAACTATCACATAACTAAAAGAGACATATTGACAGACAAATATGAATATTTTAAAATACAGGCTGTCCATAAATTTCGTGTGCGCATTAAAAAATATAATTTTAATTTCATGATACACTGTTTCAACAAGATAGAGTTTCTTGTCACTTTGCTCTGCGTGTTAGACAGTTTCTAAACCTGGAATGTTCTAACAGATGGATCCGAAGCGGTGGACCCTTTTATTGGAACCACGCTCGCCATATTTGACTCCATTAGATTTTTTTCATGTGAAGACAATTGCGTATGCAACAAAACCCATCTCAACAGAAGATTTTTGTTTTTTGATTTTTTTTTAATCATCTCACCCCAAGCAAGGCATTCCACTGCCACTATTGCGCATGGGGCTACATAGGGGAAGGTAAAGAGAAGGAGTGGATAGACATAGGGAATGTCAGGAGAAAGGTGACAGATGAGTAAGGATGAGGGTCGGGCAGATGGGAAGAGTGCTTGATAGAATGGGAGCAGGTTAGTGTGTTAGGAGGTGTGTATTGACCTTACATTTAAACTCCTGGAGATTGTAGCCGTCGGGGAAGCAATCGTTTGGAAGAGAATTCCACAGTCGGGAAGTGCGAGGAAAGAAACTGTTGGAGTAGAAGTTACGGCTGCATTTTATCGGTTTCACTGTAAAAGGGTGGGATCTAGTTGCTAATCTAGTGTCTCTTGCAAATTCGTATTTAGGGGGCACCAGTGATCTAAGTTCATCGGAGCTGAAGCCGTGAAAGTATTTATAGAAATTTATTTGAAAGCTAAAATAACTAATGTGATTTCAGGCATTACTGTAAATCAGTTGGTAAATGTTATCGGTGAACTGCAAAATCGTATTACCCTTTGTAGTGCTAATGATGGACAACATGCGGAAACTTAAATAAAATTTAAATAAATCGTTAAAAAATATAGATTTCCATTTTTTATTCCCTTTTACAAATTAATTTTATCGCAAATACAAATAAAGTTATATTTTTTAAAGTGCACCAAAACTTTACGCATCGCTCATTCAGTGAAATGAATTAGAGCACGCTAGCTATTAGGCGCGTATAATGATATGCGCTAAAAAGTCTGCCTGCTCCCACCGAACGCCCAGTCGCCGACTGACGCCATTTCGGTCGGGTTTCAATCCTGGGTTAAAAAGCAATCGGAGTCTAACCGTACTGATGAGCTGTGATACGGCGAAACAGATCTGTCTGCGTATGACAATATATATATATATATATATATATATATATATATATATATATATATAAATAGATAGATAGATAGATATGACAGAGATACATCCTTTTGAAGATTAATTGAAACAAACTCAATAATACCTTTCACACTTTCTCTAATCATATATACGTCGTCTCTTGGCTTTGTGTTTCTCCTCCTACTGCATTTTTACTTTTTAGTCGGATGGATTCAATTTATTTCTTGATGTCACGAATTGACAGTTGAAAGGTTGACACCAAGAATATCAGCGATTTCCCTGTAAGGTTTCCCAGTGTGTTGATGCTCAATCATTTATTGTCACTTTCTTTTGCTAACTTCTGTAGAAGGTCCTGCATTTTCCTTTCAGTGTCCGCTATCAGCACTGTGTCATCCGCGTATCGAATATTGTTGAGATTATGGCCGCCAATGACGAATCCTGGCAAGGCTTTTATTTCTCTCATAATTGCTTCGCTGTACAGATTGAAAAGATCCGGTGAGAAACAACATCCTTGTCTTACGCCCCTTTCTATTTTTGTATACCTGCTGAGTTCACCTCCTATCCGTACACTAGCGATTTGCTGCCAATTTAGGTTCTTGATTATCCTAAAATCTTTTCGCAAGTTTTCGAGGTTGTCAAGAATCTCTATCAAGTCACTGTGTCGTACTTTGTCAAACACCTTTGCACAGTCTACAAAGCACAGATAAATGTTCTTCTGCATTTGTTTACCTTGAAGATAAACAAAGTAATTACTGGCCCTTATTTAAAAAGAAAATATCCTTGAAGATTTAATGACACTGACCTTGAAATTTCATACTGAATTGGGATTTTCTCAAGGATCGAAATCATTTAAGAAGTTTAGAAACAGTAAATCAGGAATCTAGTCATCGAATAGTACATCAGGTAATTTACATTGAATCTGTCAGACAGAGAAAGGAAACTAGACGACCTCCTACAGAAGGTAGCTGAAGAAAGTAACAAGAAAGGACTAGAAATAAACTGCAAGAAACCGAATGCCTGGTCCTCAATAAAAGGGGCAGCCCAATATGCCAAAAATGGGTCGGGGATACTAGAATCAAGCAGGTACAAAAATTTAAGTTGCTGGGAAGTGTTATAACAGAAGACTGAAAGTGCGACACAGAGAGCCGAAGGCGAATTGGCATGGCAAAGGAAGCATTCCAGAAGCTGAGTAAAGTATTAAGAAACATGACAATTTTGCTAGAAACAATGAAGAGAGTACTGGATTGCTACGTGCTGTCCGTCCTTCAATATGACAGTGAATGTTGGACAATATCATCAAAGATGAAGGGAAAACTTCAAGTAACTGAAATGTGGTTCTACAGAAGGATGCTGCGAATAACATGGATCGAGCCCGTGAGCAATGATGAGGCTTTGAAAAGAATGGAAACGAAAAGGACATTAATAATAAGCATCAAGAAGAGACTGCTAAAGTTCCTGGGACATGCAATGATGAAGAAGGGCTTGGAGAATCTGATACTAACAGGCCAGATAGAGGGAAAAAAAGAGACAGGAGAAGGAAACGGTAACATATTTGACGGACCTAATCAGATGAATGACGAAACGAGGGTTGCATGGTGTAACAGGAGAAGGCGTGCTCAGAGCCACCAGGGATAGGGAAACGTGGAAAGACATGATCGACTACGTCTTGAAGGGATAGGGCACATAGAAGAAGAAGAATGTTTGAAAAGAAAATTATCTAATATTAAATTTGTCTGATAGGAAAACCAGACGGCCGGCATTTATTGATTTGCATTGGTTAAATAATGTTATAAAGACTTTACCGAATTTACGGATTCCTCAAGTCTTGGAAGAGAAGAGATTCTTCAAAAATTGCGCTGAATCTGACAGCAGCTTCTTTGAATGGTTGTCGATGGAAGAGTCGGAGAGAACATAAACCAATACCGCAATTTGCAACCTTACAGAGGAGCAAGTCATAATTGATGCAAATAACTCACCTTCGTTGTCTCTTGATTGGGAAATTAGTCATGACCTAAGACGACATCTACCCTTAGCGGTTAATGTCATTATAAGGGGGGGATTCGGACGACAGCTCACCTTCCAAATATGATATCAGGATAATACAAAGAAAGAACAACTATGAAATCTGGATATACAGACGAAGAATCCCACACAGTTGCGCATTCGAACTTGACAATTCGGAGATTCAGAGAAAGAGAAGACGGCAGACTCGAGAGAAAGCGGATGAGACTTAAAAAGCAAATTAGAGATAGATTTCAAAATAGCTTAAGTAAGATGTGTTGCTATTTTCAATCAGCCCATTACTGTTGGAGGAGAAAACGGTTTAACGGTTATGGAAAATTCAAAGTCAAATATCTAATCTAAACTTATTTATAAATGGAACTTTGTCTGTGTGTGTGTGTGTGTGTGTTTGTATGTGTGTGTGTGTGTGTGTGTCCGTTACCTATAGATTCCGAAATAGCTCAACCGATTTTCTTGAAAATTTACACAGTTGCATTATAAGCGTCTGCGAGTGTTCTTAGCTAGGTTTTGTGTCGTGGTACCCCTGATAAATATCGAAAATCGATAATCGAAAAAATCGGGTTATAGAAGGAGTGGTCCGATTTTAATCAAATTTGATACACTCATAGAGAAAGACATAAGAAACAATATTCAGAAGTTTCAAGGTTGCAGTTCTTACAATAGTGCAGAAAATCGATAATATATATATATATATATATATATATATATATATATATATATATATATATATAAGTTTTCATTACTTACACCGGAGCATCGTCGGGCTAGACTACTAGTAAAATATAATTACGAAATTATACGGAAATTTACGAAATCGGTTTTTGCTGTAGGGAATTACCTACGCACTAATTACCTACGCACTAATATGATTTCTATTGGATTACATAAATACCGAGATTTATCTACTCTTGGGAGTTTCTCTTGTAAGTACCAGCATCTACGGTACTCATTTGTTAGTAGGCCCTTCCGGCGCTAAGTACTATTAGACTCTATTTCCTCTGTACACTGTTCTTTTTTGTAATATAATATTGATTCCAACCGTATACCGTGCCCGAGACGTTTTTGTGACCTTTCTTCCAGGGTCGCATCAGTTTTAACCGACATATCTTAACATTATATATAATTAAGTGTGAATTTTAAGTAAGGATTTATCTATGCGCTTGTATATATAAGGGCCGGGTACCTTTACGTACCAACTTTACAATCTTCTTGGATATCTGATCCTGGGATTTAATTAGGATTTCATAGTCTGTAGAAATTAACAAAGGTCTTCTTGTTGTTCTTGTGCTGTTTCCCTTCAGGACGTAGGCGTTCATGGACTTACCCTTGGCTCTGCCTCTTGTCGCTCTCAGTAAGTTTTATTTGTTGATATAGACTCGGTATGGGACCATAAAATAATAAGTCAACAAAGTAGTAGTTTCAAGAAGAGATACAAACAAATAAAAAGAGATACAAAGAGATATAAAGAGGAAAGTAATAATAGCTTGCGAAATGAAGTCGTACTGGGAACCAGAGTCTCTGTCGCCCTTTCTCACTCCACACGAAAGTCTCTTTCTCACTCTTGCACACGTCATCGAGAATAATTAACTGTCGCTTAATATAGGCAAAGAAGAGTCCATTATTATGTGAGTAACTCCCCTACAACTTTTTTAAACGTTCAGCGTCTGATTTTTATTCAAAAATAGTATTTCTCAATAAGCAGACTAATATTTGTTGAGTTAAATTCGAATTGTCTATGATTTTAATTTGATAAATTTTGCCATCGATCAATATCATATATACGGAAAATAAATAAAAAAATGTTTTTTTTCAAAAGATGAAGCGTTTCTGTACAGCACATTCAGTCATCTTCAGATTCAGCCACCACAGACTTGCTAGAAAAGATGTTTGGTGCCACAACGCCATTTTAATCATGTTTTTGTTCAACAGTTTAATACAAGCTTCAGAAACAAAAGGCTTCAACTTATTTGATTTAAACAAAATGTCCTTCTAAATAAAGAAATAGATTAACTAAATAATTCGAAATATCAAAGAGAGCAATAAAAATAAAAGCAAAATGTATATAACATTTTAAAAGTTGATTGAAGATAGAATTTCATTATGTCTGTCTATTTTTAATTTCACATGCGAAACAAAAAAGAGTTAACCGTTTCTTTATCAAATTTAAATGACGAGCTCCCACTTCAGTGTATAACTAAAAATATGTATTTTATTCGAGAATATACAAACGAGAAAACTGAGTTTTATATCTTCAAAATATGACAAATTACATTCCTTTATTAATTATTAGAAAATAGATTGATTTGTCCGAATTTATTAAATATTATTTAATGAATATCGGCAGAAAATTTAAAATGTAGTTTGATGATTAAATTTATAACGATAATTCTGAATGAAAAGTAAATACATTCTAAATATCTTTTAGAGATGAAACGGAAAAGACAATTAATTAACTGTTTCTTTCTCAGAATTATACTGACAAAAGATTTATTCAAACCATAAACAAAAAAGAGAGTATAAAAACGTCGGGGTTCTTGACAAAAAAGAACCGGTAAGAAAAAACACCCTTGTCTTACGCCCCTTTCTATGGAATTTTTTTAGCAATTTTGAAACAACAATTTTTATATAATTTTTTTTCTATGTCTCCTGCTACTAAAGTGTTCTGAGTTGCACGGACAACGCCGGGCTATGATTCTAGTTTATATTAAAGAAGACATCCACGGAAGGACCATTTGTTGTATATACGCCCAATTTTGCAATCTTGTGTGGTAAAACGATTGATGCGTATGTCAACTGTAGATTAGCAGCGATGACAGAATTTAACGGAAGGAGACTTAAAAGGAATGTTGGTTGGTTTGTTTTTATGGCATATCAACGCCTCAGCGGGTCATTTATTGCGAACTAAATTTTTTATTGCTAGTAGTACCTTTTTCTTTCAACAATTTATTGTTATTTTTATATAAGTTTTTGCGTCTAGTAATATTTTTTCTTTTCGAATATCAAGATTCATTGGGATTTGTTTTTAAGAGCAGGGTCCCCAAGTCCTACCCTGTTATTTAACCCATAACTGGAGGGAAGAGACGGATTAATACCTTTCCAAATGGTACCAGTGCTTAAGTGAATACAGGGTATTCAACTGGAATTCGAACTCGGCTCACCGATTTCTCTTTCCGAGCTGATATCCACTGCACCACAACGCCCATCCGTCACTAAACGCTTACAGCACCTGGTATACCCAAGCGGTCACCCATCTAAGTACTGACCAGGCTCAATGTTGCTTAACTTCTGTGATCGAACAAGAACCGGTGTATTTAACGTAATATCGCCGTAAGCCTGAAAGGAATGTGAAGATGGTCTTTCTAAAGGAGTTTCTAAATCACATCTCTTCAGCTCTGCAACGGCTGCCTGGTATACACATTGCAGAGAGAGTAAACAGATAATTCGTAACAGAGGCCAGATAGAATTTACCCGTGCAAGGACCATCAGTTGTCGAAGGAAAAAGCAACAGACACCCTAAGTTGATAAAGAATAGAGAAAACGGAAGAGACAAAATCTGAAATTGCGGTATTTCAGACTCATGAGCGTCATTATAATGAAAGCCTGTAAAGAGGTGAGGCCTTATATTACTTGTACCTCGAAGATGTGCGTTGTGGCGCAGTGGATATCAACTCGGAACGAGAAATCGGAGAGACGAGTTCGAATTCCAGTTGACATTCCTTGCATTCACTTACGCGCAAATACCCTTGGGAAAGGTATTAATCCGTCTATTAGGGCAGATTGGGTTCTATAGCCTTGGTCGGCAACCAGTCTACTACAGAAAGCAATGGCAACCTACTGCGGGATAATCTTCTGCCCAGTCAGTCATGTCTCTGTAGAGACATGATCGCCCAAGCGTGTATCACGTATGGCACTTAACTGACTGACCTCGAAGGTGCATAATGGAACTAATTAGGATCTGCTGAATGCTTAGAGATGTTATGGTGGCTGTGGTAAGAAAGATCGATGAGAATGTCTTGTTTTCGTATGTTTGGGTTATTACTCGTGGCTAGCTAATTTTTTGGATAAGACAGTTTGAAATCCAGCTATTTCCTTATTCCCACTTTGGACCTTTCAAAACAAATATCACTTTCCCCTACGGCACATATTGGAACTAATTATGATTTCTGAGGTATTATAGTGTCTGTATTAAGAATAGTAATGCTGTAGAGAGACTTGAGGTATTGTGGTGTCTGTATTAAGAATAGTAAGACTGTTGCTTTGGAGTAAGCAATATTGAGGTATGATTTGGTCAGCAATCAGGTCTAGCTAACTTTACGATAAGACTTACTTAAGACTAGCTTTCTCCTATTCCCCCTTTCGGTTATTTGCTTCTTTTTTTAAGAAAATAAATGTAACTTTATTTTTCGATACATATTGGAACTTATCATGATTGCTGAGAGACTTGAGGTATTATGATGTCTGTATTAAGAATAGTAAGATTCTTGCTTTGGAGTAAGCAATATTGTGGTATGTTTTGGTCAGCAATCAGGTCTAGCGAACTTTAAGATAAGACTGATTTAAGACAAGCCTTCTCCTATTCCCCCTTTTGGTTATTTGCTACTTTCTTTTCAAAATAAATGTAACTTTCCTCTTCGATACATACTGGAACTTATTATGATTCATTAGAGAATTGAGGTATTATGGTGGCTGTAGAAAGAATGGTAAGTAAGTAGGTGTTGCTTTGGTGTTAGAAATACTGGGATATGTTTGGGCCAGCGATCGGGTTTGACTAAGTTTAAGACTATATACCATCTTTCCTCTATTCCTGCTCCGTCACGTACTATATTTTTTATCGTATTATTCAAAATAAAAATTTATTTTCTTTTATGCTACCTTGATTTTATGGATGTCAGAGCTGTACTATATTTGTGGTGTAATGGATATCGACTAGAAACGAAAAATCGGGGTGCCCATTTCGAATTTTAGTTGAATTTCTTGCATTCACTTGCACACAAATGACCTTGGGAATGGTATTAATCCGTCTCTTCCCTCCAGTTATGGGTTAAAGAATATGACGAATTGGGTTCTATTGCCTTGGTTGGCAACCAGTTTACCACAGAAAGCAATGGCAACCTACGTCGAGATAATCTTATGCCAAGACCCAAGCACGTATCATGTAAGGCACTTAACTGACTGACTAGATTAGCGGCAATTTCTCGTTAATCTATGTTTGAAATGTCTAACTATATATATATATATATATATTGCTTTTGTCACACCAAGCTATAATACTCATAAGATAAAGGATCATAATTTGTTAATAAAACTAGATACAAACGTATTATGACTTTATGATTATAGGTACCTTTAGACCGACACTTTTCCATAAATAATCTGCGGTATTTTAAAACAAAGCAGCAGATAAGATAGATTATTATTAATAATCAAATTTAAGATAATAAGAACTAAGTAATGGAGAGGGAAGGGAAAAATTAAAATACAAACAACTTTCCCCTGTTAGGTGAGAGAGAGAGAGAGAGTTTTCTCGAACAAAGATAACTTTTGCTTTAATTCTTTCTCTGTGTACAGAACAGGTCCTTGCAGATTAATAATCAAAGACTGCAATATATCTAAATGCAGCCTAGCTCGTGCATCGTGCATCGTGCAAGACAAGGAAAAAACTCAGGATAATAATTAGCCCTGCAAGAAACAGAATTTAATAAGTGCTAGCGGAGACATAAGTCTCTGATCACCCGGATGTCACAGGCTCATGTCCGGGATATTATAGTGGGTTATCAGTTATAGTGAAGAATGTCTGTTGAATCTGATTAGTTTGATTTAGCCTTGTTAATTAGATAGCCCACTATTAGTGGGGTATAAAACAAGAAAATCAAGTTGTAAATAGAAAAAAACAATTTATATAAATCAATTAAGTTTTTTTACAAATAGAATAATGTCTTTTGGTTGATACAAGGTCGTTAAAATCTTCGTAGTAGTCCTTGCAAGAATAAGTTTATGTGTACGTAGGCAGGAACGTATGTGTGCATGTATGTATGCGCGTTATTGTTAATAGAATTCTCTTTGACAAGATTCGAACCTGCGGCCCTTATCAACATGACGAATGACGCACATTTTTGTATAAAAATTTATAAATAATCAGGCCTGTAGAAATAAATATATAAAAGTACTGTTTGATTAAAAACAGAATATCTACTCAAATATGAGTATCGATAAAAAATAATGTTCATACAAATAATTTCAATATGTCAGTTGTTAAAACCGTTTCGTTAATCTTCGGAATTTTCCGTAACACACACACACACACACACACACACGCACTCATATATATATATATATATATATATATATGTATGTATGTACATATATATATATATATATATATATATATATATGGGGGCTGTTTATTTAGAGAGAAATCTAGAAACAGACGGCAGTACGAGCGAGCGGAGAATTTCCTGATTGATTTTGACATCGCATATTGAAACGGGCAACATGTGTGTTTCATCATCGTTTAAATCACAATGAAATCAACCGAAAGCTCTCTGTTATTCCAATGATAATGAGTTCGACTTCTGTTTACCTCGTCAAAAGACTAAAGCCGGTTCCATTTACAAACACTTGGCATCACTCCGCTCCAAGATCACAAGGAAGGTCTTCATCAAAGCCGGAACACTGTCGATACACGTTACAAAGCAGACGAGCTTGCTCGAAGGCTGAGTGTCAATGGAGTTCTGTTGTCGATTCACTCGCGTTCTAGGGCATTCAAGAACTAATCTAATTATACGCTACTATGGTCTCGCATTAATCTACTCTTCTCCAGGTTCTTATTTTTAGTTTCTTTCATTTTGTTGAAACTATTTCCATTTTTTTTTCTCTACCATCGCTGTTTTTTTTTTCCATTTCTTTCTTTCCGTTATTCTTTCTTTGTTTTCTTTATTTTTCCTTCTTTATTTTTCCTTCTTTATTTCCCTTCTTTATTTTTCCTTCTTTATTTTTCCTTCTTTATCTTTCCTTCTTTATTTTTTCCTTCTTTATCTTTCCTTCTTTATCTTTCATTCTTTATTTTTCCTTCTTTATCTTTCCTTTATTTTTCCTTCTTTATTTTTCCTTCTTTATTTTTCCTTCTTTATTTTTCCTTATATTTCTTTCTAACTTTTCTTATATTATTTTCTCGTTTGTTCCATCGTATTTCGTTGTCGTTTCTTTTTTCTTTCTTTCTCTCATTATTTCTTTATAATTTTCATATCTTATTTTAGTTTATTCCTTTCTTATTTTCTTTTTTCTTTCCTTCATTTCCATTTCTTTTTTCTTTCTTTTACTTTCTTTTTTCTTTCTTTCTGTCATCACTTTTTCTATCTTTCATTGTAACCTTTCTATCATCTTTTCCTTATTCTTTTCTTTATTTCATACTTTCTTTCGTTCTTTCTTTCTTTCTTTCTTTCTTTATGTCTGTCTGTCTATCTTTCTTTCTTTCTTTCTTTATGTCTAATTTTGCTGTCTTATTTTCCTTTATGTCTTTCCTGTTTTGGATTAGGGCCATATCACGTTCAATACAGCGGTTCTCGCTCGATCATCGAAGTTGAGCCTGGTCAGTACTTAGATGGGTGACCGCTTGGGAACACCAGGTGCTGTAAGCGTTTAGTGATGGATGTGCGTTGTGGTGCAGTGGATATCGGCTCGGAAAGAGAAATCGGTGAGCCGAATTCGAATTCCAGTTGAATACCCTGCATTCACTTAAGCACTGGTACCCTTGGGAGAGGTATTAATCCGTCCTTTCCCTCCTGTTATGGGTTAAATAACAGGGTAGAACTTGGGAAACCTGCCCTTAAAAACAAATCCCAATGAATTTTGATACTTGAAAAGAAATAAGTTTTACTAGACACAAAACTTATATAAAAACAACAATAAATTGTTGAAAAGAAAAAGGTATTACCAGCAATAAATAAATAAAATTTAGTTGGCAATAATTGACTCACCGACGTTGATGTGCCATAAAAACAAAACAACCAACCGACTTTCCTGTTTTCACATTTTCTTTTTTTCATCTTTTCTTTTGTTTTCGTTTCTTTTTCTTTCTTTTTAATTTCTTTTTTTCTATCTTCCATCATTTCTTTCGACCTTTCTTTCTAATTTTTCTATTTTTCTACAGTTCTTTTGATTTTCTTTCTTTCTTTCTTTCTTTCTTTCTTTTTTCTTTTCTTTTGTTTGTTTGTTTCTTTCATTCTTTCTTTCTTTCGTTCCTTTTAATGTGTTAATCATATTTTTAATTATTTCTTTCTTATTTTCACAGTATCTTTTTTTCATGTTACAAACGGTTGATAAACCGTAAAACACGAATCAATCAATCAATAGAAATACCATTCTTTCTTTCTTTCTTTCTTTCTTTCTTTCTTTCTTTTCCTTTGATTGTTTGTTTCTTTTATTCTTTCTTTCATTCCTTTTAATGTGACTGTCATATTTTTCATTATTACTTTCTTATTTTCACAGTTTCTTTTCTTCTTGTTACAAAGGGTTGATAAACCGTAAAAAACGAATCAATCAGTCAATAAAAATGACATTCTTTCTCTCTTTCTTTCGTTCCTTTAATGTGACTGTCATATTTTTCATTACTTCTTTCTTATTTTCACAGTTTCTTTTTTTCTTGTTAACAACGGTTGATAAACCGTAAAAAACGAATCAATCAATCAATAAAAATGACATTCTTTCTTTCTTTCTTTCTTTCTTTCTTTTGGTTTCATTGTTTAGTTTTTCTTCTTTGTATTTTAAGATCAAACATGTCTCAATTTGTTCTTCCTCTCGTCATAGTCTTTAGGAAATATCGACCGATATTTGTCCGATATGAAAACCTGACCGTCCTCATCTGTCCTGCTGCTGTAAATGCATTCATTCCATCGATTATTTTGTTAGTATGGGAACATTTTTCCCATGCTGTATATTCTTCAGACATCGTACCAATTATTAATCTCGTGTTTCGGTAATTGCAGTGTCGCACATAAGATGGTAAATAAGTCATGTTCGAGTACGACCATGTCAGTGACATTTCAGTACATTTCCGCTGATTGACCTACATGCACCCTTGTCCAAATCTACTGAAACAAAACGAATAATATCATTCTAAGATATTTTACCCTTTATCTGATTACGTATATGTCGTCTCTGTGCGTTGTTTTTGTCTTTCAACCGCGTTTTTCTTTACCTTTTGGACTGATGGATCCAGTTTGTTTCTTCGTTTTGGTCACACGATTGACAGAAGAAAGGCTGACACCAACAATATCCGCGATATCTCTAAGGCTTGCCAGTGTGATCCTGTAGCGTTACAATTTCCGTAGGCTTCCTTCGAGAAATGGCCGTAGGACAACTAATCAACAGTGGAGATAATTGTGTCAGGGCGTGATAAAATTTCTGATCCAATCACGGATGATGCAATAGTTTTAAAGGTCAAACAGATTTCAAATACACCGCCAAAATAGATTCATTTTACTGCAAACAACTAGAAATGACCTAATCTAAGGAGAAATAGACATCTATTACACCCTGTCACTCCAGTGGGTCTAAAACTGACCGTATAGTGAAAGAAGGATAGCTAAAGCAGCTGTTTAAATTAATTTGCTCAAGGTTGTAATTAAATTACAGAGGCTGTAAACAAGGTTAACACTTGCTACAACGGTATTATGGACTTGTAATTTGCAATGTCAAGTAATTCCACTTGCTTGAGCTGCACAATTTGTAGCATAGATTGCAAACAAAATTAAGCTAGACATCATAAGGATAGAATGTGTTATTTTTGTGGCATCGTCAGTCTCATTAATCGAGACTTTGAAAGGAATACTAATCCTCATTCTCTCTCATATGTATATGTCGAAGATTCAGAGCGTTGTTTGCAACTGTTTCAACGCAACAAGAAGTGATTCTTACATAAATATTTTACAATAGGAGAAACATTGATCAAGAACTTTATTCAGAATTCAGATCGGCAGTCAGCTGAGGGAACAGCAGCAGGTGAAGGCCGTCCAAAGAGACCAAAAAACCAAACGTCAACAGGCAAGATTTTGGCCTCCGCATTTTAGGATTTACAAAATATTTTGTTAATCGATTACCCTGAGAAACGAAGAATCATCAATAGCGAATATTATATTATATAGCATTACTGGTGCGTTTGAAGGAAGATATCGCAAAAGAAGAAGACGGCCACAAATTAAGCAGAAAATAGTGATCTTCCACTAAGACAACGCACCGTGTCACAAATCAATCGCAACGACGGCAAAACTACATGAATTGCACTTCAAATTGCTTCTGCATCTAACATAATATCCAGATCTGGCCCTAAACAACTAATGACTGTTTGCAGATCTCAAAAGAATGCTTCAGCGAAGGACATTTGGCTCCAATGAAGAAGTGAGGTGTACTTTGACGACAATGACAAATCGTTTTACAAAAATGGCATCGAATTGTTAGAGACAAATTGGAATCAATGTACCACGCTAGAAAGAGGCTGTGCTGATGAATAAAGTCGAATTTTGCTTAAAAGTCGTTGTTTTATTCGTTCGGCTCTGGATTTCTTGATTAATGGGTTTCTGTTGTATTGTTATTTTGCTATAAAAAGTATTGCTGGCCATTTTACGATAAAAATGTTTTCTCTGTTTTGTAATACTTCCACCCCCAGAAACCTCTTGTGTCTTAGTGGCTTTAGTGCCTTGCTTAGCGTGAACGAGATTAAAAACATTCTCAAATATAAACAGTAATTTATTCTTTTATTATTTAGTCCGGGATTTGTTAAGTGACGTGTTATCAATGCGTTTTGTTCCTTGTAGAAAATTATCAAACAAATGTAGAAATATCTTTTAGTAACCTGATTAGATACACAGAAGTAACGCGGAAAAATATATACTTGTAGAACGTTAGAAAATATTTTAAAATTTACTGCGTAAATCTAAGCTATGGAAGACGCTAAGTGACGTCATTTTCCGCGTCATCTCAAACGAATGTGAGTTAATGTTGTTATTGATTTATTTTTATTTTTACGCTATTATTAATCATTTTTTTATTTGCTTTAGTGCATTTTTATTTTATTTAATTTGTTTATTTTACAAATTAACTTTTTTAAGGTCATTAGTTAATCGTTTACTTTTAATTTGTTTATGGTACTCTATAGAAAATACAAGAGAAACGGTACACATGTGACATTTAAAATAAATTGAAATTACCAACACACACACACACACACACACACACACACACACACACAAACGCATGTTATAATAAGAAAAAATCCTTTCAGAAATTACTGTTTCCTACAAGCAGTAGTTTATGTATAATATCTTTTTTTTTTTAAAGCGAGGTTATAAAAAATACCAGGTTGGGAAACTGGCGCGGTATATCCTTCTCTTAATGAGGGTGAATGGGCCTCTCTTAAGTCGTGGTAGGCAAGCCATCTAGTGATGGTGTCACGATAAAAACACCCTTGGTAGCTCTAGCGAAGCATCAAGGATTCAGCTACTGACAAGATTTTGAATCTCGGTCGAGACCGCAGAATGATGATGATGATGATGATGATGATATATATATATATATATATATATATATATATATATATATAAAGGATTTTCGATTATTACCTTGGATAATACATATTTCGCCGCCTTGATGTTCTTAACGCGGCTCGTCAGATCCAAATGGTCCACCGTTAAGAACATCAAAGCGGTGAAATATGTATTATCCATGGTAATAATCGAAAATCCTTTATAAAATATTACTCTGTTAAATTAAATAAACGAATTTAACATTGTGTTTTCGAGTTCGTCTCTTTTGGAATTTACTCTGATTACATACCAAGTGTACTATATTATATATATATATATATATATATATATATGTGTGTGTGTGTGTGTGTGTGTGTGTGTGTGTGTGTAGAAAAACAGAGAAAGAGAGTGAGCGTGAGAGAGAATTGGCGCGTGACCAAGTTTTAGAACGTTCACTTTCTGGCCATGAAGCCTGGGTTCGAATCTTACTATGGTAGATTTGATGTTTTCGCTCTGGAGTTTCGGCATCTTTGGAAAGTGTCATACCACGAGTTGACCCAAGCCTTGTGAGTGAAATTGGGCAAACGGCTCTCTTTAAGGATTCGTCGATGTTTGTGATAGCTCGAAGTCAAAAGTCATCGTGGCCGAGGGTTTGAGTGTCCTGTCCTTTTTCAGAATGTTGTTCGCGCTAGATAACGTGCTTCCTACCAAGAAACTGAAACTCAGCCTAGTTTCAGTAAAAACCACAGGTTGGCTCTGTGAGTGTTGAACAAACACAATTGTGCCTTAGCAGGCGTCTACCATGGAATTAGCTAGCCGCTCTGGTAGACGGGTATCCTCAAATACGAGTGGTTGACCATTCTCCGTTACTGAGCGTTCTTTAAAAAAAGAAAAAAACGGTAAAATCATTTACTGAAAATACCACATGGTAGAAACCTAAGTCGCGTAATAACCCGTTTACAAATGAAGAATATATATATATGAAAATTTTCTAATTTGATTGAAGCATTGTGTATATTTGGTGTATGGTTAGGACTTGAAGGCTATCACAGTACGTTTGATAAAATAAAGGAAGGTAACGAAGGTGTTGTGTATTACCTATTTAATATTTATTAATATTTCGAGATCAAAATCTAATCTCCAAAATGGTAGGAGAGCTTATTTTTAGGCTCGTCCTGATCCGTGCTTAAATAGGTAATACCCAACACCTTCTTTATCTTCCTTTATTTTACCAAACGCATTGTGTTAGCCTTCAACACCTAACCATACACTATATATATATATATATATATATATATATATATATATATATATATATATAAAATCTCATTCTAGCCAACACGTTTCGTCTTTTTAAGACTTTGTCAAGGCAAATGCAAGGATTTACATTTAAAACAAATATATATAATAAAGAAAATTGATTAAATATTTTTAGTTTTTGATTAATTTATTTATTATATATTTTAAATAAATCAAGGTTATGAATTCAATGGTTTTCTTATATTTTATTTATTGCATTTTTATAGTCAATTGTGATGACTTGGGGAAGGAGTAATTCTTTCAGAAACGGAGATATTTGAAAAGTCACGGGCGTAGATTTATATTTTAATAAGATATGATAGTGGTACGCTCGAGAATTTACCGTTAAAGTAAGTTACTTTCTCTATTGTGTGACATTCTTCAGATCAAGAGCCGTTTAAAATTCGTTTCTGTTATATTTTAGACTGCAAGTAGTATTATATCTCCCTAGCGGGAACCGGGCAATTTCCATGGAAGAATAATTATGATTTCCTGGAAAAATTTTACTTTTTCACACTACAAATGATAGTAAACATAAAGGTATTGGATAATAAAATAACGATAACACAGAGTGTAATTTTATTAAAGTCTCTATAAAAGTAATGTCCATAGAAGCTACTTTACTGTAATCTTATATTATATTAAGCGGCGTATTCACAGATCATAACCAAAATACTGTACACTATTTTGTGAGTGATTTTGAAAGAGAAATTTTTTTTTATTACTGAAAAATCATGGCTCCTGTGTCAATTGTAAACAGAAAAGACCAACTGAGTAATGGCCAAGGGTGTAGAGGCCAGTAATTTCGTTATCAGTACCCACACATACACACACATACAATTACTGTTACAACCAACAGATTAAGTTGCTACTGCTACGGTAATGCTATAGGCTTTCTTCTCCTTCTCTCTCATTCCTTACTACCCTTCCGTTTGGCAAAGGTGAGAGAAAGGCTGAGGAGTGTAGCGTTTATAGATTATAAAAAGATAGAGGGGAGAGAAAAGCACGTGTAGAGAGTAAGTGTGTTATCTTTTTCAGTGGCGTAACTGACGGAGGAACTAAGTAACTAAATAACTAAGGAAGAACAAAGAAAATTATTATATGATTGATGAATGATTACACTTTAAATCAGTAATTTTCTTCAATTAAGTTTTCCAAAAGTTATATTTTATTTTAAAAAAATTAAGGAAGAGAGTCATATTGCTCGAAGAAAACTGTAAATATGGGTAAAATTTACCATTTTCAGCTATTTGTTTAAAATAAAATGCACTTGCATGCCATGCCAAATTGTACGTCGTTATATACAATCTAAGACTAAGAGAATGCATTTGATAAATTTTCTATTTATAATAGTATAATTTATAGAACTTTGTATATGTAAAAAAAAAAAAAAGACTAAGAAACTTGATTGTGACTACATTTTTATTGTTGATCAGGTCTATATTCTTTTTTTGGTTTGCTTCCCAAATATACCAGAATATGATTTCCTTGGCAATGTTTTCCGATGCCAAAATACCGTAAAAAGGGAGAAAACAACAACGCTCCCTGAAATGGATTTGTCTTGTTAATTGCCTACTCGGAAAAATACATCACATCAAAATATGATAAGATAGATGATTTACCAGTTACAACCTGAATTACGAGGGTCGGGTTGAGACTTTCTCGGCAAGATATTGACTTGCCCAAAATAAGTTTCTGATGACGGAAATATTTCTTTTGGGACAGTTGAGTAGTGCTTACAAAGCTTCAGCAATTTCTTTTCCATTTCTGTAGGTTCGAACGTCGTACTTTTTTCGAATGTTATGAATGAAAAATTATCTCCATCTGAGTTTTTAATCTTAACTATTTCCAAACAGGCTGCATGATGCTAAAATTATGAAAAGTTCAACCATGTGAAAGCATTTTTTCATGTGAAAATTAATTTCTGTTTTAGGAAAACATTTGCACGGATTGCTATATTTTAATTACAGCTCATATTTGAAATTATTTTTAATTGCGTTTACCCCGAAGGAAGAGGGTAAAACCACTAAGAAACAATCTGGTTCTGGGTGTGGAAGTTTTAGAAAACAGAGTAAAAATATTTTTATAGCAAGATAGCCAGCAATACATTTTATAGCAAAATAACATTACCAAAATAACCCATCATTCAAGAAATCCAGGGCCTAAATAATAAAACAATAAATTATGTTCATATTTGAGAATGTTTTTAATCACGTTCACGCCAAGCAAGGTACTAAAGCCACTAAGACACAAGTGGGTTCTGGGGGTGGAAGTATTACAAAACAAAAGAAACATTTTTATAGTAAAACGGCCAGCAATACATTTTATAGCAAAATAACAATACAACAGTGACACATTAAACGGTTTAATTTCTATTTTTGTCTTCAGAAATTGAATTAAATCAACTTTACAGTGTTAGCTGCTTGTGGTAAGTCAACCGGGATTCAGTCCATTTTTTAGTCTGTTTTTGTGAAATTTCTTGGAAATTATTTTATTTATTTTTTTTTTTTCGTCTTTTGGTCGTCTTAGATTTTTTTTTTTTCGTCACTTAATTTGTGTAAATAATTTTGCTATTCAAGGGTATTTTCGACTTTTACTAAGTTAAAACTTTGTAAGCCTCAGTCACTTTTTCCTTGTTTCTTTTTTTTTTTTTTTTTTAATTGGAGTAGATAGTTTCTACTATCGCCCGGTCTCACACTCCACCCCCTTCTTTTGAATGAGTTTAGAGGTGATCACCTTGTTTCTTGTTTAGGAAGGGGTTCCCGGTTCATCCCCTTTCTCTGGTCTTGGTGTTAGTTCAGCTGGAAGCTCTTTGCAGTTATGGAGTATGGTGGCAACGTCTTTATATTCTGAGGGTACCGGGTTGGCAGTTTCCTGGTTGCTGCTTCCGACTGGTAGTTAGGAGCCCGAACTCTTGCGTAGCGTCTAGAGAGGCTGCTCTGATCAACAGTTGAATATACCGGGGTTCTTGTAGTGCCATATCGCGCATGGACGGGCGTCCCTGCATGAACGTTCGGTGGGCAACCCCGAGGCCACATTATGTTGTAGACCGCGCCAGTCTCCATCCTTCACAAGTTGCAAATGGTTGACCGACTGATTCTATTCTAAGACCACTCCTTAACTGAATTACTATGGAAAAAAGCAAACATCGACAATCTCACCTACCTCCCATTAGCATGGACCAGGCTTGCCTCCCAGAGAGTAAAACACTACGCCTCCTTGGTCTCACACTTTCAGCGGACCTCAAATGGAATGACTATATCGAATCCATTGCTAAATCCGCTGCTATGAAAGTTGGTTCTCTGTGTAGGGCCCGGAAGTTTTTTCCGTCTAAATCTATCCTGCACATTTACAAATCTACCATCCGCCCGTGCATTGAATACTGCTGCCATATCTGGTCGGGTGCCCCTGCTGTTCTCCTTGGGCTTCTCGATAAGGTTCAGAGGAGGGTCTGTAATGTGATAGATACCGACTTGGCAGACCGCCTGCAGTCTCTCTCCCACCGGCGAGACGTGGCTTCGCTGTGTCTCTTCTATAAATACTTTCACGGCTTCTGCTCCGATGAACTTAGATCACTGGTGCCCCCTAAATACGAATTTGCACGAGATACTAGATTAGCAACTAGCTCCCACCATTTTACAGTGAAATCGATAAAATGCAGCCGTAACTTCTACTCCAACAGTTTCTTTCCTCGCACTTCCCGACTGTGGAATTCTCTTCCAAACGATTGCTTCCCCGACTGCTACAATCTCCAGGAGTTTAAATGTAAGGTCAATAGACACCTCCTAACACACTAACCTGCTCCCATTCTATCAAACACTCTTCCCATCTGCCCGACACTCATCCTCGCTATCCTTACTCATCTATCACCTTTCTCCTGACATTCCCTATGTCTATCCACTCCTTCTCATTAACTTCCCCTATGTAGCCCCATGCGCAATAGTGGCAGTGGAATGCCTTGCTTGGGGTGAGATGATTAAAAAAAAAACAAAAAAAAAAAAACATAATAACAAAACTAAACCAGCTCATTTGAAAACGCCCAAACCTGTCTGCATCTCTTTCACTAACATACGCGGCATCCGCACCAACTTCCCCAGCGTAGATTCTTTCCTCCATAATAACTCACCTGATATATTAGCCCTATGTGAAACTAATCTTAACCCTTTTATCCCCTCATCTGAGTTCTGCGTTCCTGGCTACCTTCCCCTCTTCAGGAAGGACTCCAATGTTCATATGCATGGGCTTGGTGTCTATGTCAGCGAACACCTTCCCTTAGCTAGGGTGTCATCTTTTGAATCCCCAGATCATTCTTTCATGTGCTTCCGCCTCTCACTTCTCAGCTCGATTAGCTATCTCTTCTTTCTGTACCGCTCTCCTTCCTCCCCTGACTGTTCGTTACTTGACATCATTTCTGACAATATTGACAAAGCCATTTCTACCCATCCCTCTGCCCATGTATTCGTGTTTGGTGACTTTAACGCCCACCACACCAAGTGGCTGAAGAACGCTGTCACTGACCCTGCTGGTGTCCACACCATGAACTTTTCAATCACCCAATCCCTTACGCAAGTAGTGGACTTCCCCACGCGTTTCTCCGACAACCCTAACGGAAGGAACTCACTTCTAGACCTCTGCTTCACTTCCATCCCAAACTCTTGCACTACCAGACAACTCTGCCCACTTGGAAACTCTGACCACACTGTAGTGTCCGTCAATATTTCACTCCAATCCCGCCCGACCCATGGAACACAGACAAGTAGAATATCATACTGCTATCAAAGAGCAGACTGGGATTCGTTCCGAGACTTCCTCTGTGACATCCCTTGGAACAACGTCTTTAGTCTTCCCATCGAAGAATGTGCATCCGAGGTCTCCTCCTGGGTTAAGGCTGGCATCGATGCCTTCATCCCTGCTAGGAAATTCCAGCTTAAATCTCATTCGTCTCCATGGTTCTCACCCGCTTGTTCGGCTGCCATTGCCCACCGAAATCATTTCTTCCGACTTTATCGTAACTATGCGTCGGAACAAAACAGGCGCCTTTTCACTTCAGCTCGTAATAAGTGTAAAAGGATACTTAACGAAGCTAAGATGTTGTTTGCTGCCAGAATGAAGCAACGCATAGCATGCTCTAAATTCGGCTCTAAAGACTACTGGCGACTCTGTAAAAGAGTACTTAACAAGAGCAAGTCCACAATACCCCCGCTAATCAACAAATTTGAGGCTGAATGTTTTGCCCGCAGATTCTCGAACAATTCGAGTCTGGACTCGTCTGGAGTTTTTACACCCGACTTCTCACTTAGAACCGAGGCACAACTGAATGATGTCCACATTACACCTTCGCTTGTCTCTAAGATAATCTTAAAACTTGACCCTCACAAAGCGAGCGGTGGTGACGGAATCCCAACCATAGTCTTAAAGAAATGTGCCCCTGAACTCTCCTCTATCCTTTCTAAGCTCTACAACCTCTGCCTATCTGCTTCCTGCTTTCCTGCCTGTTGGAAATCTTCCTCTATAGTTCCTATATTTAAAAACACTGGAGAACCCTCTGACCCTGCAAATTACCGCCCTATCAGCCTTCTTCCGATCTTTGGCAAAGTGTTCGAAGCCATTATCAACGCCGAGGTGGTTCAGCATCTCACAGCACACAGGCTCCTCTCGGACAAGCAATATGGTTTCCGCTTCACCAGGTCTACTGCTGATATGCTAACGACCATCACCGAGTACATATACCAGGCACTCGAGAGGAATGGCGAAGCTCGAACCGTTGCATTGGATATATCTAAGGCGTTCGACAGAGTTTGGCATGCTGGCCTTCTATGTAAACTGCGGAGCTATGGTATAACTGGACATTTGTTTGAACTAATCCAGTCATTCCTCTCTAACCGCACAATGAAAGTGGTATTAAACGGACATGCCTCTCAGAACTACCATACAAACGCAGGTGTTCCCCAAGGCTCCATCTTAGGTCCTACACTCTTCCTGATATATATTAATGATCTCCCTGATTCCATAAGAACCCAAATAGGTTTGTACGCCGATGACACCACAGTTTACTCCCGCCTCCAACAAAAATCTGGTGTAGGCGTCAAAGCTAAACTCGCAGCCGAGATTGAAAAAGATCTCCAATCCATATTGGACTGGGGTAAGAAATGGCTAGTAAATTTTAATGCTTCTAAAACGAAGCTACTGTCAATTAACCATCATCGACAATCTCACCTACCTCCCATTAGCATGGACCAGGCTTGCCTCCCAGAGAGTAAAACACTACGTCTCACACTTTCAGCGGACCTCAAATGGAATGACTATATCGAATCCATTGCTAAATCCGCTGCTATGAAAGTCGGTTCTCTGTGTAGGGCCCGGAAGTTTTTCCCGTCTAAATCTATCCTGCACATTTACAAATCTACCATCCGCCCGTGCATTGAATACTGCTGCCATATCTGGTCGGGTGCCCCTGCTGTTCTCCTCGGGCTTCTCGATAAGGTTCAGAGGAGGGTCTGTAATGTGATAGATACCGACTTGGCAGACCGCCTGCAGTCTCTCTCCCACCGGCGAGACGTGGCTTCGCTGTGTCTCTTCTATAAATACTTTCACGGCTTCTGCTCCGATGAACTTAGATCACTGGTGCCCCCTAAATACGAATTTGCACGAGATACTAGATTAGCAACTAGATCCCACCCTTTTACCGATAAAATGCAGTCATAACTTCTACTCCAACAGTTTCTTTCCTCGCACTTCCCGACTGTGGAATTCTCTTCCAAACGATTGCTTCCCCGACGGCTACAATCTCCAGGAGTTTAAATGTAAGGTCAATAGACACCTCCTAACACACTAACCTCCTCCCATTCTATCAAACACTCTTCCCATCTGCCCGACACTCATCCTCGCTATCCTTACTCATCTATCACCTTTCTCCTGACATTCCCTATGTCTATCCACTCCTTCTCTTTACCTTCCCCTATGTAGCCCCATGCGCAATAGTGGCAGTGGAATGCCTTGCTTGGGGTGAGATGATTAAAAAAAAAAAAAAAAAAAAAAACATCACTCAAGAAATCCAGGGCCTAATTAATAAAACAAAACTTTAAGGTAAAATTCGACTTTATACATCAGCACAGCCTCCTTCTAGGTCGGTACACTGATTCCAATTCTTCTCTAACAATTCGATGCATTTTCTAGAATGATTTGTCTTTGGCTCAAAATACGCCTCAGTTTCCGATATCAGTTCTTCATTGGAGCCAAATCTCCTTCGCTAAGACATTCTTCTCAGATCTGCAAACAGCCAGCAGTAGCTAGGGGCCAGATCTGGAGAGTATGTTGGATACAATTCGATAAGCAATTCATGTAGTTTTGTCACCGTTGCGATCGGCTTGTGACACGCTGCGTGGTCTTGGTGAAAGATTACTGTTTTCTGCTCCATTTGTGGTCGTTTTTTGGCAGTGTCTTTCTTCAAACGCACCAATAATGCTATATAATATTTGCTATTGGTTGTTATTCCTTTCTCAAGATAATTGATGAACAAATTACCTTCCAATATAAGGAGGCCAAAATCGTGCCTGCTGATGTTTGAAGATTTGGTCTCTTTGTACGGTTTTTTCCTGCTGTTCACTCAGCTGACTGCCGATTTGATTCCAGAGGGAAGTGGTGTGTTCATGTTTCATCTTTTGTCACATATTAAAGCAGAAACTCTTACTTGTTGCGTTGAAACATTTGCGAACAACGTTCTAAATTGTCGACGTGTTATTGATTTTGATCGACAGTTAGTAAACGCAGTATCCACTTTGAACACAGCTTTCTCATAGACTAATGCTTATGCAAAATCGTGAATACACTGCCTTTTGATATGTTCTACTCCTCTGCTATCTTATGCAAATTTAGTTTACGATCGGCCAAAATCAGTTTGAGCATTTTTAAGGTGTTTTCCAGGACAATTGCTGATTTGTGCGTTCAGTATCAGTTGTTTCTGTGCGACCACGTTTAAAGTCAGCATGCCACTCTTAACCGTCGTTTCTGACGGAGCAGATTACAAATAATACTTATCAAGCCATTGCTTTGCTTGAACAGCATTTTTTCATCATAAAGCAATGCTATATCAGCACACGAAATTCAGATTTTTTCTTTGTTTTGAAAATTTGCAACAGAAGCTTTACTAAAATAACTGTAATTTGTAAACTATTAATGCAAATGAGCACAAATTTCGACACCTTGTATTTAAAGGTTAGTACTTTACAAATATCATATGGGTTTTTGTTTTGTTAGTGACGTCATCTGTATGATAGGCCCGAGAATTATTGAGTGATGTGCTTAATTTTAAAAATATATTTTATAGTAAAATTACCAGCAACATATTTTATCATCTTAAAACTATCTTTTTAGAAACAATACGTTTTTCCTAAATATATAGAATTGCGATTTTATTTAGATTTACTTACCCATGAAGATGTTGATATACCGCTAAGCAAAACCAACTAACCAAGCAAATCATTGAATCAACTTAGAGGCAAGGAGTTACTTGGTGCGGAATAATTAGAAAATAAACATCCCCTTTGTCTGTTCTATAAATACTTTCATGGCTTCTGCTCCAACGAACTTAAGTCACTGGTGCCTCAGCAACAGGTGTTTACTCGTGCAACCAGACTGGCAACTGGGTCTCACAGTGAGATCAATCAAATTCAGACGACAATTCTACTCCTGCAGCTTCTCTCCTCGCACTTCCCGCCTGTGGAACTCGCTTCCATATTCTTGCATTCCTGATGGCTACAACCTCCAGGAATTCAAATGCAAGGTCAATACTCATCCCTTAAACACATGACCCTAGTTCATTCCTCACCACCCTGTATATCCTTTCCTTTCTCTCCACCTTTGCAACTGTCATGACACCTCTGTTCCCTCCCTTCTCTTGCTACTTTCTAAATGTTTTGTCCTTCTCTGTACTCTCTTCTTTTTAGTGCTTTTACTCTTATGTAGCCCCCTGCATATCAGTGGTCTTACCGCCTTGCTCGGGGTGATATGATTAAAAAAATTACCAACTTTGAAGATCCAGAAAAAAGAAATATTTTTAAGGATCAACTACAGAAGAAGAGTAATGAGAAACACAGGAGATACCGGATGTATTTGAATCATTTCACCCCAAGCAAGGCATTCCACTGCCACTATTGCGCAGGGGTTACATAGGGGAATGTGGTGAGAATGGGTGTATGAGTGTATGAGCTCGAAATGCCTCACAGTGTATATCAGTCTTGTGACGCACACAGCCTTTGTGTTGGCGGAGAGGGAAATACCGCGTTCATTACACCCGAGCAACGCCGGGCTATACTGCTAGTATATATATATATATATTGATTAGGTTTGTTAAATTGATGTATGAATCGCCTCCACCCCGAAAATACAAGGAGGGCTCTGCTTCTAATCAGATTTCGCCAAAAGTCTATCTTATTCGAACTCTCTGCCTTCGATCTCAGCAGAACACACACGAGCCTATGCCGAATAACAGAAGAAATAGACGAGAGCCCGACCTCGCGTATGCGTGGTCTATGGGGAAATTTTCCCCTAGTGTATGAGCTCGGAATGCCTCACAGTGTATATCAGTCTTGTGACGCACACTGCCTTTGTGTTGGCGGGGAGGGAAATACCGCGTTCATTATTGCTTTTCATTTAAGCCATTAAGAATTATCTTTTACTGATCTACTACAACCCTCCTAAAAATGCATTAATATAAATAATGCCAAGTAAATAAATAGATTTTCACTGACCTGATTACTGGGTGTGAAAAAATTACAAAAATGAAAACATTATGAAGGATTGGGAAGAATAGACGAATCATCAGGAATTTAGATGATAGCGATTGACAAAGCATTTAAAATTTTCCATGCTTTTTTTCACTTTGAATACACCGGTTTTCGCTCGAAAACCGAAGTTAAGCAACGTTAAACCTGGTCAGTATTTAGATGGGTGACCGCTTTGGAATACTAGGTGCTGTAAGCGTTTAGTGACAGATATGTGTTGTGGTGCAGTGGATATCTTCTTTCGGAAAGAGAAATCGATGAGCCGAGTTCGAATTCAAGTTGAATTTCCTGTATTCACTTAAGCACTGGTATCCTTGGGAAAGGTATTAATCCGTGTCTTTCCTCCAGTTATGGGTTAAATAACAAGAGACTTGGGGACCCTGCCCTTAAAAACAAATCCCAATGAATCTTGATTCTCGAAAAGAAAAAAAGTATTACTAGACACAAAACATATATAAAAACAACAATAAATTCCTGAAAGAAAAAAGGTATTACTAGCAATAAATAAATAAAATTTAGTTAACAATAAATGACCCGCCGAGGTTGATATGCCATAAAACAAAGCAACCAACGAATTATCTTTTATCGATCTACTACATGCATCCTAAAAATGTATTAATATAAATAATGCCAAGTAAATAAATAGAATTTCACTGATCTGATTACTGGGTGTGAAGAAAATTACAGAAATGAAAACATTATGAAGGATTGGGAAGAATAGGCGAATCATCAGGAATTTAGAAGATAGCAATTGACAAAGCAATTAAATGTTTGCCAGCATAATTGATGTTTAAAAAGAGAGAAAAAAACTATCAAGGTGTGAGAACAAAAGAAGAGTAATCAGAAAGACTGTGGAGGGCCATTGACAAAACATTTTAAAATTTTTCAGGCAGTTTGGATGGTGACAAAAGAGAGAAACATTATAAAGAAGCCAGTTCAAAGGAATGGAAATCAGGAAAACAGTAGATAGCGATTGACATTTAATTCACATTTTCCAGCCAACTTTGAAGATCCAGAAAAAAGAATTATTTTTTAGGATCAACTATAAAAGAAGAGTAATGAAAAAGACAAGAGATACCAATTGACATTCCATTTCAATTTTTACAACCAATTTGATGTTTTAAAAAAGAGAAATATTATTAAACCGAGTGAGCAAAAGAAATGTAACCAGGAAGACAATCGTTAGTGACAGATAATGCGTTAAAATTTTCCAGAAAAATCTGATGCGCCCAATAGAAAAAAATATTCAAGGAGTACAGAAAAAGTTTAAACAGGAAGAGATAACAGTGATTGACATTCTCGTTTAACCTTCAAGCTAAATATTATGTTCTAAAAACAGGAATATAATTAAGCATCAAGTAGAGAAGAAGAGTATTTTTTAGTAAGGCAGGAGATAGAGAATCATATTAGATAGAAAGTTTTCTCGACAATAATGATGTTCAAAACCAGGAATAATGTTATTAAAATTTGTGTACAAAAAAGAGTATTGAAGAAGGCAGGAAATAGCGAACGACATCGGATATCACTTTCTCGACAATATTGATGTTCAAAACCAGGAATAATGTTATTAAAATTTGTGTACAAAACAAGAGTATTCAAGAAGGCAGGAAATAGCAAACGACATCGGATATCACTTTCTCGACAATATTGATGTTCAAAACCAGGAATAATGTTATTAAAATTTGTGTACAAAAAAGAGTATTGAAGAAGGCAGGAAATAGCGAACGACATCGGATATCACTTTCTCGACAATATTGATGTTCAAAACCAGGAATAATGTTATTAAAATTTGTGTACAAAACAAGAGTATTCAAGAAGGCAGGAAATAGCGAACGACATCGGATATCACTTTCTCGACAATATTGATGTTCAAAACCAGGAGAAATATCATTAAAATTTGTGTACAAAAGATAAATATTCAGGAAGGCAGGGGTAGCAAATGACATCGGATATCATTTTCTCGACAATATTGATGTTCAAAAACAGGAATAATATTATTAAAATTTGTGTACAAAAGAAGAGTATTAAAACAAACAGCAGGAGATAGCAACTGACATTTAATTCACATTTTTTCAGCCAACTTTGAAGATCCAAAAATTAGAAATATTCTTAAGGATCAACTAGAGAAGAAAAGTAATGAAAAAAAAAAAAAACAAGAGATACCGGTTAGCATTCCATTTAAATTTTTCCAAAAATTTGATGTTCTAAAAAATGATAAATATTTTTAAAGCGAGTGAGCAAAAGAAGTGTAACCAGGAAAACAGTCGTTAATGAGTGATAATAAGTTAAAATCTTTCAGACAAATATGATATGCCCAATTGAGAAAAGTATACAAGGTAGACAGTAATGATCTATCAGGAAGATTAATCAGGAAGAGAGTACTCAACGATTGACATACCATTTGAACCCTTCCAACTAAATCTTTCGTTATTGAGTCATAATAAGTTATAATTTTTCAGACAAATCTGATATGCCCAATAGAGAAAAGTCTTCCAGGCAGACAGAAATCATTTATCAGGAAGATCAATCAGGAAGAGAGTACTCAACGATTGACATACCAGTTGAACCCTTCCAGCTAAATCTTTTGTTTTAAAAACAGGAATATTATTAATGATCGAATAGAGAAGAAAAGTAATCAGGAGGAGAGTGGATTACGATTCGTGTTGCATTTAAATCTTAGAATATTAGTAGGGGATCAGTTTAGTACTTCATAACAATAGAAAACCGATACCCCATTTCTGTTGCATTTAAATCTTAGAATATTAGTAGGGGATCAGTTTAGTACTTCATAACAATAGAAAACCGATCCCCCATTTCTGTTGCATTTAAATCTTAGAATATTAGTAGGGGATCAGTTTAGTACTTCATAACAATAGAAAACCGATCCCCCATTTCTGTTGCATTTAAATCTTAGAATATTAGTAGGAGATCAGTTTAGTACTTCATAACAATAGAAAACCGATCCCCCATTTCTGTTGCATTTAAATCTTAGAATATTAGTAGGGGATCAGTTTAGTACTTCATAACAATAGAAAACCGATCCCTCATTTCGTGTTGCATTTAAATCTTAGAATATTAGTAGGGGATCAGTTTAGTACTTCATAACAATAGAAAACCGATCCCCCATTTCTGTTGCATTTAAATCTTAGAATATTAGTAGGAGATCAGTTTAGTACTTCATAACAATAGAAAACCGATCCCCCATTTCTGTTGCATTTAAATCTTAGAATATTAGTAGGGGATCAGTTTAGTACTTCATAACAATAGAAAACCGATCCCCCATTTCTGTTGCATTTAAATCTTAGAATATTAAACTTAACTATAAAACCATGGACACGTAGTCGAGATTCACAAACGAAAAATGAGAGAAAATAAACCCCTAGCATAAAACGTACGGTTACATATAGTCAATTTAACTGGAAACTGATGAGATTTTGCTACTAGTCAGTCAGTCAGTTAAATGCCATACATGATACACGCTGGTGGGGGGGGGGGCATGTCTAGAAGGATACATGACTAACTAGGCAGAAGATTATCCCCCAGCAGTTTGCCATTGCTTTCTGCGGTAGACTGGTTGCCAGCCAAGACTATAGAACCCAATCTGTCCTGTTATTTGACCTATAGCTGAAGTGAGAAGAGATGGATTATATTACATTATTATATTAAGTATAATTAGTAGGGGATCAGTTTAGTACTTCATAACAATAGAAAACCGATCCTCCATTTATGCCCAATAGAAGTTTGTATTATGTTTCCAACTATTATATTCAGTCACTCAGTTACATGCCATACGTGATACATGCTTTGGGAGATCTTGTCTCGAAAGAGACATAGCTGACTGGGCAGAAGATTATCGCTCAGTAGGTTGCCATTGCTTTCTGCGGTAGACTGGGGTGTCAACCAAGGCTATAGAATACAATCCGTCCTATTATTTAACCAAAATCTGGAGCGAGGAGACGAATTAATACCTTTCCCAAGATATTTGTGCAATTAGTACTGCGCTTAAATTCCTAAAGATTAGATACTATACTGAAGAGCTCATTACCATGAAAATATTTATTGAAGAGGCGCAGGGAGGCATAATTTTGGTGGCAAGAATATCAAGACCAGTAATGTTACTGATACTTCCGTTGATTTTATCAAGGTTTTATAGATATACTAGCAGTATAGCCCGGCGTTGCTCGGGTGTAATGAAAGCTTTAAAACTAATCCATGGTCCTGAAGCTCAGACTCTTTGGACGTTGTCACGAAAGACTAAAAAGCAATAGTTATTTCCAGTTAAAGCGAAACCGTAGACTGAAAGAAAAATGAATGGATGTAAGTCAAATTTTGATTTCCTGGTATCGATATCAAATAATTTTTTTCGTCATAAACTGAATTTTGAAGGCTAAATAAGTCCTCTGAGTAAATAGTATCATGGCTGAGACTAAGAACTACAATTATACCTACTTAGAGCCAAACCCGAAGCAAAAACTAAAATAAAAGGGCTTAAAAAATACAGAAATACAGGCAGATAAACAGACACACACAAACATCTTGCCTTATATATAGATGTTTGTGATAGATAGATAGATAGATAGATAGATAGATAGATAGATAGATATAGTATCGATTTTCTGCACTATTTTGAGAACTGCAACCTTGAAACTTCTGAATATCGTTTCTTATGTCTTTGTCTGAGTGTATCAAATTTGATTAAAATTGAACCACTCCTTCTATAACCCAATTTTTTGGATTATCGATTTTCGATATTTATCGGGGGTACCTCGACACAAAACCTAGCTCAGAACACACGCAGACGCTTATAGTACAACTGTGTATGGTTCAGCCGTTTAGGAATCTATAGGTAACGAACAGACACGCATACAGAGACAAATTTCCATTTATAAATAAGTTTAGATACCAGGAGCACTGATCTTTAATACACTTACATAGCATTGGACGCACCTAGATTTTGGTATCTAAATTTTTGGGGAAAAATAAAAACATCTCTATAAAAAAATGTAGATTTTAAAGTTACCTTTATGTATCGGTATCAGTCCAAATTATACAGCTGGTACATTTTTTAAATAGAAGTGAAGTGTAATGGAATTACCAAGATACTTTGGAATTAAAGAATAATTTTAGTACGTTTCATGGTGTATTTATTGAAAACTGTTTTAGTTGTTTGTTCACAGAACAACAACTGTAAATAAATTAACAGCAATTAAGCAGTTGTTGGTAAATGAAGTCCCATACCATATATGCACTAAATTATATTTCTGTATATCATTAAACACACACATAAGGCCAGTAGGAATAGACCAGCCAAAGCAAATATTTCTGTTAAAATCTGGTATTTCTACAAAACAAGCAGCTGAATATTGTGCAAAGATTCCTGGTGATCTCCTGATTTTTAGAGGTTTTCATATCGGTCTCATACAATCTAGTACTGTACTTATATATATATAAAGTCTAGGTACCATACTGAAGAGCTCATTACCATAAAAATATTTATAGAAAAAGGTGCAGGGTGGCATCACTTAGGCAGTAAGAAAATGACTTGAACAGTGGTACTAGATCAAAACCAATAATATTGCTGATACTTCCGTTGATTCTATAGATATATATATATATAGGAGCACTGATTGTTATTACACTTGCATAGCATTGGACGCACCCAGATTTTGGCGATGAATTATTTGGGAAAAATAGACACATCTAAAAAAACAAAATCTAAATTATAAAATTACTTTTATGTACAGGTATCAGCCCAAATTGTACAGCTGGTAATTTTTTTTAAATAGAAGTGAGGGTAAATTAGTCTGGGGTTAAAGAAGAATTTTTATGCATTTCAAGATGCATTTATTAAAACTCTGATAAACTATTAATGAATGGAACTCATCCATAAAAAAACTTTTTTTATATTTTGTGTTTTAATGACCCATTAGAATTTGATATCCCAGTAATCCCAACAAGAAACAAAAGTAACAACTTCAAATTCTGATTAGGTATGAATCTGCCTCTTCTTACGCAACTAAAGATTAATTCGTAAAACTTGTATCGCTAAAACACTATCTTCTCCAGAAAAAAAAAAGATTTTGATCATATAAAAATTTTCTGGCTTTAAATAAACTCCAAAGGAAACCCAGTTTTTAAGAATAAATTATGTATTTCATACTAATTTTAGTATTTATTGCCAAGTGGATAATTCTAAATAAAATAGAATAGTTCTTTTGTTATTATTACTTAGCAAAATTTCACAAGACATAGAATCAAAGACTAACTCAACCGAATCACCCTAAATTTTCTTCATTCTTTCATTGATGAAAATGCATTATAGGTAATTATTAAATATTTATAAATTCATTTGAAGCACATGTTATTGTGCAATATTAACAAAAGAATCATTTATATTCATTTCCAATTATTCACTTGGCTATAAATACTAAAAAATGATATGAAATACATATTTTTTAAAAACTAGGGTGACATGAAAAGTGCGACACAGAGATTCGAAGGCGAATTGGCATGGCGAAGGACGTATTCCAGAAGCTGAGTAAAGTATTAAGACACAGGAAAATTTTACTAGAAACAAAGAAGAGAGTGCTAGATTGCTAGGTGATGTCAGTTCTTCAATACAGCAGTGAATGCTGGACAATATCATCGAAGATAAGTAAAAAACTTGAAGCAGCGGAAATGTGGTTCTACCGAAGGATGCTGCGGATATTATGGACCGAGCATGCGAGGAATGATGAGGTGTTAGAAAGAATGGCAACAAAAATAAAATTAATACTGAGCATCAGGAAGATGCATCTGAAGTTCTTGGGACAAGCAATGCAGAAGGAGGGCCTGTAGTACCTGGTACTAACAGGCCAGATAGAAGGAAAAGGAGACAGGGAAAGCAACGGATAATATATTTGAAGGGCCTGATCAGGTGGATGACAGAACGGGGGTTGCGAGGTGTAACAGGAGAAAGCATACAAAGAGCCACCAGAGATAGGGAGACGTGAAAAACCATTATCGCCTATGTCCTGAAAGGACACGGCAAATGAAAAAGAAGATTGGAAACGTACACAAAGGATTGAAAGGAAAATTATAGCCACCTACATGACAACACAATGTTTATAGAAAGAATTACGTGAGAAAAGAATTCTTCTTCTTACTAATCTCCAAGAGAGTGACTCATTGAGCTTTCTTGAACTAAACTTATCAGGTGACATGAAGTCGAAACTGTATATTGATTCATTTGCTAAGACTGCTGTCAAGAAAGTTGGTTCGCTCTGGAGAGCTATATAAATTTCTCACCAGAATCTATCTTAAAAATTCATAAATCTAACCTTTCATCTATGCATTGAGTATTGCTGCAACTGGTCTGATGCTCCAGCGTTATATTTAGAGATTCTTCATAAAATCCAGATAATAATCTGTAATATTATTTGTCCTGACCTGGCATCTCAGTTTTCGTCACTTTCCTACTGCTGTAATGTAGTTTTGATGCGCCTTTTATATAAATACATTCATGGCAATTGTTTCAAAGAACTTTCATCTATGGCACCAATACTTTGTAAATTAAAGGGCAATACCAGTTTGGCAGTTAGGTCCCATAATTTTACTGTTGAAATGGCTAATTGTTATCGGAAGTTTTATAGTAACAGTTTATTTTATCGCATCTTTCGTTTGAGAAATTCACTTCCGGCTTCTTGATTTATTGTCAGCTTTGATATTTAGATGAAAAATAGACACAACAAGTAAAAATCAACATTCAGTGCTATATATATATATATATATATATATATATATATATATATATATATATAATATATATCCAGGTAAAGATGTCTTAAGGTTTTATGATTTCAAGTTCCCTGGCATTTTTTATAAAGTGTACTCAATACAAAAAATATTGTAAAGCATGATATAATCATATAATTATGAATTAAAAGCACATTTCGACACGAAAATTTCTATGTTTCGAGATCAAATCTCGACATCAGGCTATGTCGGATGTTGTTTGTGAAAATGATTTACATTTAAATACAAAAAATACATCGTTTTGCTATTTATGTATGTGGGAAGATATATAATTTCTGTGTGTGTTCCTTTTAAGTAATCAGAATAAACATTTATTTTGAAATAATTTGGGCAGTAGTTTCTAGGAAATACATACTTACTTATTTCCTTTCTTTTTTTCTTTTTTCACCCTAATGGTCAAATTGTCAATCCACTTTTAACCTAATTTTCTTTTTCATTTTCTTTTTCTTTTTATTATTATTTGTCTTTTTATTGCTTCTCCCTATATCGTATTACCTTTGATATATCTATTCCAGTAACAACAATATCCTTTCTGCTTTCTCCATAACTTGACTTCTTTTTACAGAAAACAGGGAAGAAATGAAGAAAGAAAAGAACGTTTTATATTTTTGTTTAAACTTAAAGGGGATTTTGAGTAAATTAACTCTTCTTATCATAACTTATTTAATTCATTTTTTTTTCAAAACCTTTAAATTATAAACAACATTTTTTTTTTATTCTAATTTAATTCCTGCTATCATTATCCCATGGTTCTAACATCTATTTATTGATTATAAAAATTTCGTATACCAATTTACATTTTTTGTCCGTGCATGGAGTACTGCTGCCATTTATGGTCAGGTGCCCCTGCCGTTCTCCTCAGTGTTCTTGACAAGCTCCAAAGGAGAGTCTGTAATGTGATAGGTACTGATCTGGCGACTCGTCTGCAGCCACTTTCCCATCGTCGAAATGTGGCCTCCCTCTGTCTCTTCTATAAATACTTTCATGGCTTCTGCTCGGATGAGCTTAAGTCACTGATGCCTCCTCAACTGGTGTTTACCCGTGCAACCAGACTGACAACTGGGTCCCACCCATTCACAGTCAGGTTAGCCAAACGCAGACGACAATTCTACTCCTGCAGCTTCCTCTCTCGCACTTCCCGCCTGTGGAACTCACTCCCGTATTCTTGCTTTCCTGACGGCTACGACCTCCAGAAATTTAAAAGCAAAGTTAATACTCACCTACTAACCACTGGACTCTAGCTCTCTCCCCTCCCCTGTATAATCTTCAAGTTCTCTCCGCCCATGTCATTGCACCTGCTTTCTCAGCTTTCTATTGTTCCTTTATTAACTAGCTTGTACTCCTCACTCTTTTCTAATTAATCTTTCTACATTTATGTAACCCCCTGCGCATCAGTGGCGTTTCTGTCTTGCTCGGGGTGAAATGATTAAAAAAAAAAAAAAAAAAATTAACTTTAAGCCTACAAAACACTCTTCCAGCTGCTCCTAAGTCAGTCGATATCATGTTCGACTTAGTTCAGGCATGTTTATCTCTCATGGAGAAGGCATAACAATTCAGGCGCGGTTCCATGGTGTCTTGAGACTGACAAATGCCACACCTACATGGTGGAGATTGAGATGTATTACAAGACCCTTCTAGCAGCACTGGTAATTATCCTTATCTGCACCTAAGCAGACTGTAACACAAGATCGAGTGTGATATATGACCATTTGTGAATAGACCAAATCAAGGGAATAAACTTAGCTCTCTCCCGAAAGAGATACTGATTAGGAGAAGCGGCCATGGTGCTTTTACACATTAATCATAAATTTTCAAACCCCCAAATTCATAGGTCAGACATGTACCAGACAAGTTATCAGTGGAAAAGTAGAAGACATGATTATGAAATATATAAATGCTTAGAGAGAGAAAGAGACAAAAGTAAAAGCTAGCAGTAGAGACATCGTAATCACGAAGCTTGAGGAATCTTGTTTGTCTTGTAATAAACTATGCAAAATATGACATGAAATTCCGAATTAGCATTGGAAAAGAAGAATATGCCTTCCCGAAACCAAATAAAGGTGACAGGGATGATACGTTAAGTGCCATACGTGATACACGCTTTGGCGATCATGCTTTACGTTTAAATCAACCAAATGCAGGTGAAAATTCTACTTAACCAGTTTCTTTTCTCGCACGTCCCGCCTGTGAAACTCCCTTCCATATACTTGCTTTGCTGACGGCTACAACCTCCATGAATTTTAAATGCAAAGACAATTTCCATCTCTTATCCATTAACTCCAGCCCTTTCTACATCACCCAGTATATCTTTTTTTCTTTTTTTTTTTAATCATGTCACCCCGAGCAAGGCATGTCACTGTCACTACTGCGCAGGGGGATACATAGAGTGGAGAAATGATGATTAAATATAGGAAATGTCAGAGGGTGGGTGATAGGCGGGTAAGGATACCGAGAATGAGGGTTGGGTAGATGAGAGTGTTCTGAGAATAGTTGGGAGTTAGTGTGCTAGGAGGTGTCTATTGACCCTACATTTAAACACCTGGAGATTGTAGCTGTCGGGAAAGCAGACTTGTGGAAGTGAGTTCCACAGGCGGGAATTGCGAGAAAAGAAGCCGTTGGAGTAGAAATTGAGGTTACATTTAATCGGTTTCACTGTAAAAGGGTGGGACCTAGTTGCCAATCTAGTATCTCGTTCAAACTCCCAACTACGGGGCACCAGTGATTTAACTTCATCAGAGCAGAAGCCATGAAAGCATTTATAGAAGAGGCACAGGGAAGCCACATCACGCCTTTGAGAGAGTGACTGCAGGCAGTCAGCTCTTGTTCTTTTCCTTTCGCTCTACCTTCGCCACTGTCTTCAATAATGTGTTCATCCTTCTCTTACTCTTTCTCCTTAGGCCCCCCCTGTAGCTGGTCGTCTTTCTATTCGCTCCCCTCCAGTGGCGGTACCACCTTGCTTGGGGTGAAATGATAAAAAAAGGTAAAAAAAGAGACATGGCTGACTGGGTAGAAGATTTTCCCGGAGTAGGTTGACAATGAATGTTGGACAATATCAACAAAGATGAAAGAAAAACTTGAAGGAGCTGAAATGTGGTTCTACAGAAGGATGCTGCGGATATCATGTATCAAGCATGTGAGGTGTTGGAAAAATGGAAACGAATAGGAAATTAATATTGAGCATCAGGAAGACACAACTAAAGTTCCTGTGACATACAATGAGGAAAGACGGCTTGTAGAACCTGATACAAACAGGCCAGATAGAGAGGAAAGTGGTGGATAACATATTTGAGGGGCCTGAGCAGGTGGATGACAGAACGGGGGTGGCGCGGTGTTACATGGGAAAACGTGCTAATAGCCACCAGGGATAGGAAAACATGGAAGGACATGATCGCCTACGTCCTGAAAGAACGAGGAACATAGAATATAAAAAAGGTTCAAAATCACTAGTTTTGTTGATCACTGCTGATTATTTTGTAGTGAGTTTGATACCCACTAGGTGTCTCTAATTTTGGTGTCCTCATATCGTAATCTACGCCTTGTAAATATCGATTTTCGGTCAAATGGCCCCAAGATGGAAATTAGTCAAAGTTTAGTTGAAGGTGGGGCGGTCAGCTTAAATGTACATTCCCCCACTGAACTGGGACAGGATGATTGCTTAATGCTTGAGTTGCCAATAAATTTATAATACCTATTATCAGCAGCATACGAGAGCTAGGAGTGCCCAGTTCTTGTTGTTCATTCTTGACAGAGTTCAAAATCTTGTAATTATTTTCTCTACGACGACAGCTTTCCCAAAGACTAATCGTAGCAAGCATCTTGCATGGAAAATATACGAATAAACTAGATTTCTTAGTTCCTCAATCTCTCTCCTGAACAGCTAAAAAACAAAACAAAACAAAAAACACCATAAGTAACTATATATATGGTTGATTTATAACTAGCCCTGTCGCATTCCAGACGGAAGAAACAATTTTCTTTTTGAGAAGGGGGGTTGTACGTTGGGATGCAGTGGATATTGTCTTGGAACAAGATATCAGGGAGCCGAGTTCGAATTCCAGTTGAATTCTTCGCATTCACTCACGCGCAAATACCCTTGGGAAAGGTATTAATCCGCCTCTGCCCTCCAGGTTTGGGTTAAATAACAGGACAGATTAAGTTCTATAGCCTTGACTGGCAACCAGTCTACTGCAGCAAGCAATGGCAAACTAGTGCGGGATAACCTTCTGCCCATCAGTCATGTCTCTTTCGAGATGTGATCGCCCAATATGTGTGTCACGTATGGCACTTAACTGACTGAATGCTTTGGATGAGTTCAATAAAAACTGAGAAGGTTGTATTATATATATATATATATAAACTGAGAAAGTTGTATCTATATAAAAACTGAGAAGGTTGTATTATATATATATATATATATAAACTGAGAAAGTTGTATCTATATAAAAACTGAGAAGGTTGTATTATATATATATATATATAAACTGAGAAAGTTGTATCTATATAAAAACTGAGAAGGTTATATATATATATATATATATATATATATATATATATATATGTATATAATCATCCGCAGACAGATCAGTACGGTTAGACTCCGATTGGTTTTTAACACAGGATTGAAACCAGACCAAATTTTCGTCAGTCGGAGATTTTACTTCTAGGCTATGAGCGTTCGGTAGAAAAAGGCAGACTTTTTAGCGTGTATATTATCATTATACGCGCCCAATAGTTAGTGTGCTCTAATTCATTATGCTGAATGAGCGATGCATACATGCCAGAGTAGCCACAAGTTTTTCAAAGTTTAGCATTCTTCCAGAGTGCTCAATCAGGGTGCGAGAGCGTATATATATATATATAATAAATTATATAATAAAATAAAATACTATAATATATATATACACATATATATATATATATATATATATATATAATATAATAAAAATAAAATACTATAATATATATATATATATAATAAATTATATAATAAAATAAATATTATAATATATATATATATAATAATTATATAATAAAATAAATACTATATATATATATATAATAATATAAATAAAATAATATATAATATATATATATATATAATAAATTATATAATAAAATAAAATAATTATAATATATATATAATATATATATATATATATATATAATATATATAAAAATATTTATAATATATATATATATATAATAAATTATATAATAAAATAAATACTATAATATATATATATATATATATATATATATATATACATAATAAGTAATATAATAAAATAAAATACTATAATATATATATATATATATAATAAATTATATAATAAAATAAATATTATATATATATATATATATATATATATATATATATATATATAATAAGTAATATAATAAAATAAAATACTATAATATATATATATATATATATATATATATAATAAATAAATATAATATATATATATATATATATATATATATATATAATAAGTATATAATATAATAAAATATTATAATATATATATATATATTAAATTATATATAAAGAAAAAAAAGAAAGAAAAAAAATACTATAATATATATATATATATATATATATATATATATATAATAAGTAATATAATAAAATAAAATAATATAATATATATATATATATAATAAATTATATAATAAAATAAAATATTATAATATATATATATACATATATATATATATATACATAATAAGTAATATAATAAAATAAAATACTATAATATATATATATAATAAATTATATAATAAAATAAAATACTATAATATATATATACATATATATATATATATATATAATAAGTAATATAATGAAATAAAATACTATAATATATATATATATATAATAAATTATAATAAAATAAAAATATTTATAATATATATATATATAATAAATTATATAATAAAATAAAATAATATAATATATATATATATATATATATATATATATGTAATGTTATATATATATAATATTATTATATATATATATATATAATAAATTATATAATAAAATAAAATATTATAATATATATATATATATATATATATATATATATACATAATAAGTAATATAATAAAATAAAATACTATAATATATATATATATATATAATAAATTATATAATAAAATATACTGTATTATATAATATATGTATATATATATATATATATATATATATACATAATAAGTAATATAATAAATATTATATATATATATATATATATAATAAATTATATAATAAAATAAATATTTTAATATATATATACATATATATATATATATACATATATATATAATAAAATAAAATAATATAATATATATATATATATAATAAATTATATAATAAAATAAAATACTATAATATATATATACATATATATATATATATACATAATAAGTAATATAATAAATAAAATACTATAATATATATATATATAATAAATTATATAATAAAATAAAATACTATAATATATATATATATAATAATATATATAATAAAAGAAAATACTATAATATATATATATATATATAATAAATTATATAATAAAATAATAATATAATATATATATATATATATATATATATATATATATATATAATAAAATAAATACTATAATATATATATATATATAATAAATTATATAATAAAATAAAATACTATAATTTATATATATATATATATATATATATATATATAATAAGTAATATAATAAAATAAATACTATAATATATATATATATATAATAAATTATATAATAAAATAAAATACTATAATATATATATATATATATATATATATATATATATATAATAAGTAATATAATAAAATAAAATAATATAATATATATATATAATAAATTTATAATAAAATAAAATACTATAATATATATATATATATATATATATATATATATATATAAATAATATAATAAATAAATATATTATATAATATATATATATAATAATATATAATAAAATAAAATACTATAATATATATATATACATATATATATATATATATATACATAATAAGTAATATAATAAAATAAAATACTATATATATATATATATATAATAAATTATATAATAAATACTATAATATATATATACATATATATATATATACATATATATATTATAATAAAATAAAATACTATAATATATATATATATATAATGAATTATATAATAAAATAAAATACTATAATATATATATACATATATATATATATATACATAATAAGTAATATAATAAAATAAAATACTATAATATATATATATATATATAATAAATTATATAATAAAATAAAATACTATAATATATATATATATATATAATAAATTATATAATAAAATAAAATACTATAATATATATATATAATAAATTATATAATAAAATAAAATACTATAATATATATATACATATATATATATATATACATAATAAGTAATATAATAAAATAAAATACTATAATATATATATATATATATAATAAATTATATAATAAAATAAAATACTATAATATATATATACATATATATATATATATATATATATAATAAGTAATATAATAAAATAAAATACTATAATATATATATAATAAATTATATAATAAAATAAAATACTATAATATATATATACATATATATATATATATATATATATATTATATAAATAATATAATATATATATATATAATATATAATAAATAAAATAATATAATATATATATATATAATAAATTACATAATAATAAAAATAAAATAATTATAATATATATATATATATAATAAATTATATAATAAAAGAAAAATACTATAATATATATATATATATATAATAAATTATATAATAAAATAAAATACTATAATATATATATATATATATATATATATATAATAAGTAATATAATAAAATAAAATAATATAATATATATATATATATAATAAATTATATAATAAAATAAAATACTTATAATTTATATATATATATATATATATATATATATATAATAAGTAATATAATAAAATAAATACTATAATATATATATATATAATAAATTATATAATAAAATAAAATACTATAATATATATATACATATATATATATATATATATATATATACATAATAAGTAATATAATAAAATAAAATACTATAATATATATATATAATAATTATATATAATAAAGAATAAATATTTATAATATATATATATATATATATATATATATATATATATATATATATACATAATAAATAATATAATGAAATAAAATACTATAATATATATATATATATAATAAATTATATAATAAAATAAAATATCAGTAATATATATATATACATATATATATATATATATACATAATAAGTAATATAATAAAATAAAATATTTATAATATATATATATATAATAAATTATATAATAAATAATATATATATATATATATATATATATATATACATAATAAGTAATATAATAAAATAAAATACTATAATATATATATATATATATAATGAATTATATAATAAAATAAAATACTATAATATATATATATATATATATATATATATAATAAGTAATATAATAAAATAAAATACTATAATATATATATATATATATAATAAATTATATAATAAAATAAAATACTATAATATATATATATATATAATAAATTATATAATAAAATAAAATACTATAATATATATATATATATAATAAATTATATAATAAATAAATATTATAATATATATATATATATATATATATATATATATATATAATAAAAGTAATATAATAAAATAAATAATATTATATATATATATATAATAAATTATATATAAATAAATATTATAATATATATATATATATATATATATATATATAATAAGTAATATAATAAAATAAAATACTATAATATATATATAATAAATTATATAATAAAATAAAATACTATAATATATATACATATATATATATATATATATATAATATAATAAAATAAAATACTATAATATATATATATATAATAAATTATATAATAAAATAAAATACTATAATATATATATACATATATATATATATATATATATAATAAGTAATATAATAAAATAAAATACTATAATATATATATATATAATAAATTATATAATAAAATAAAATAATATAATATATATATATATATATATATATACATAATAAATATAATAAA
>JBBBDQ010001406.1:2552500-2555000 GCA_037127315.1 Ascarosepion bandense | reverse complement strand
TTGCTAATCTAGTATCTCGTGTAAATTCGTGCTTAGGCGGCACCAGTGATCTAAGCTCATCGGAGCAGTAGCCATGAAAGTACTTGTAGAAGAGGCACAGGGATGCCTCATTACGCCGGTGTGAGAGCGGCTGCAGCCGGTCTGCCAAGTCAGACTCAACCACGTTTCAGATCCTCCTTTGTATTTTGTCAAGAATCTCTGGAAATAGTAATAATTCAACGATAGGCTTGTAATATTTGTGTCCTAATGAGATAATTTTGTAAATATATTTCATAAATTTCTTTCCAAGATTTTACACGTAAATTTATAAGTTACTTGTAAATTGCAGGCATATGAAGAAGAAAAAAGTTTGTCTTGATTTGATCTTTGATTTTAGATACCAAATATATCCGCACATTCAATTTACTACGAAATGATTTCCTATATAGTCAAGTAGAAATATTGTAGGAAGTGCGACACAGATAGATTCTCGATAAAAGCTAATCAGAGAAAGAGGAACGCGAAACTTGGTTAGTTTTATGTGATATTGTTTTTCGACATCTCACATTGAAATCTAGTTTAAATCAATCTTTCTACTTTCCATTTGTGCTATTTTTTTTATCATTTCACCCGAAGCAATGCATTACACTGCCACTATTGCGCAGGGGGTTACATAGGGGAAGGTTGTGAGAAAGAGTGTTTAGATATAGGAAATGTCAGAAAAAGGGTGATAGACGGGTAAGGATACCGAGGATAAGGGTTGGGTAGATGGGAAGAGTGTTTGAGAGAATGGATGCGAGTTAGTATGTTAGGAGGTGTCTATCGACCTTACATTTAAACTCTTGGAGATTGTAGCTGTCGGGGAAGCAATCATATGGAAGGGAATTCCACAGGCGGGAAGTGCGAGGAAAGAAGCTGTTGGAGTAGAAATTGCGGTTACATTTTATCGGTTTCACTGTTAGAGTGTGGAACCTTGTTACTAATCTAGTATCTCGTGCAAATTCTTACCTTGAGGGCACCAGTGATCTAAGTTTATCGGAGCAGAAGCCGTGAAAGTATTTATAGAAGAGGCACAGGGAGGCCACGTCACGCCGGTGAGAGAGGGACTGCAGCCGGTCTACCAAGTCGGTATCGATCACATTACAGACTCTCCGTTGTATTTTGTCAAGATTGAGATGAGATTAAAAATAACATTTATAAATTTCTCATAAGGGTTTTGAAACTAAATTAAATTACAACTTTTAATATTATATGTATTAGAACAAAACCTGTCTTAGTTTGATCAACAAAAGGTCACCAGCCTCTAAACCGTAATGTAATTTCTCTACACACTTTTTATAAAATCTTTCACAGTAATTGTTTGGGTGTAATATTGGCTAAGGTACTTAGCCTTTATGAATTTAAACTCAGCGATAATTTGAGGTACCAAATTAAAACAAGTAAAATATATGTGTTGGATTCGGTTAAGAAACGGCTTATAAATTTTTATGGTTCTAAAACAAAGTTCCTCAAATGGAGATTTTCATAGGGATTGTCATGTATTGCACCAAACCCATTCTGTAATATCTGTCAGCTGTGTACTATCACGATTTGAGATTCCTGGTATAACAAAAAATAAAACCTGGGAGGTTTGGTATTGGTAAATATATATTGTGGGCTCGCGTAAAAATTACAAAGAACATTCTTATATGTTAGAAATCATATCACAATGAGAACTACCAAGAGCAGCAGCAACTAAAATGAATAGCACATATCACTCGAAAAGAAAATATTCTTTACTATAATAGAGACTGTTTTTATTCTGTTGAGACTGTTTTATATATATATATATATATATATATATATATATATATATATATATATAAATCCGATACAAAAGGCTTGGTGGTTAACCCTAAATGATCCTGTTCGTAGTAGATATTAACACTTACTCACCCAGAGAGCTCAATGTAACTAAATTTATTTATTTACAGAAACAGTATTTATTAGATATTTATGATGAGATTGTTGTTTAAATTTACCTGTAGAAATGACCAACCTAAAGGGGAAATTCATATATATATATATATATATATATATATATGAGGCAAATCCGAAAAAAGGCTTGGTGGTAAAAATCTTTTTAATATTAGATAACAATCACTGATCCCGCTAGATGGCTCAATTTAACTAAACATTTTTATTTACAAATTCATTATTTATTACGTATAAAAATTCAATATATCTGACGGAGTGGTTGCTTACAAATACCTGTCGGCATGCCAAACATAAATAGGAATTATTGAATTTATATATATATATATATATATATATTAGCAGTATAGCCCGGCGTTGCTCGGGTGTAATGAAAGTTTTAAAACTAATCCATGGTCCTGCAGCTCAGACTCTAAAAGAATTGATAAATCTAATGTTACTTCGCAAGGCACACTTTGGGAACAATTACAAGCTGCTTGGCAGGAGATACCATTAGATGCATTGAAGAAGCTTGTGATGTCAATGCCTGACAGAATGAAGGCTGTGA